>JAWQRP010004098.1:0-12356 GCA_033557875.1 Quadriops clusia
TTAATCCATATTTTTGAGCCCCCATTTAGTAACATAAAAATAAAACAGACTGGATTCGCATCGGGCAAGCTTCCCCTTGAAGCACTGATCAATTTAAAACAACCACCTTTAACCGATTCTCTGAGAAATAATTTTAAGTAGAGTAATGTTTTGGCCAAAAATTATCTAAAAAAATTAATATTTCGAAAAATATTGATTTTAGACATTACAAACCTGGTATAGTTGGAAAGGTATGAATAAGTAGATTTAAGAAAAAAATTTAAAAAGGTGGCGTACCATTTAACAAAATGGACTTGATGTCCCCTGCGCGCCCTCATATTAGGAGATCAAAAATATTTTAAGAAGGTACCTTTTTTTAATGCAATATAACTTTTGTATATACACATTTGGTCTATCTTCAGTAATAAAGCTACAATCCACCGATCCGTCGAGGTTGGGACACCCTGTATATACGTACACATGATAGAAACTAATATTCCACTTTTACATTCCGGAGCTTTCAATAACGAATGCTTGGCATTGCCGAACAATCTCCAGGGCACATTAATTATTGACAGGGGGCTAGGTAAAATGTTTGGAATTTACGATGAAAGGCATTAAGCCAGTAGAATAAAAAACGCAAACATAATTCTCCTTCAAGTTTCCACCCAAATTTAATATGCATTTATGAGTCTTCTGGAAAAGTTTCTCAACTACCCTTTGATGGAAGCCTCGCCTCCCGTATTTTACCATTTTATTCCCCATCGCTTCATCCCGTAGAGGAGATTTATGGTTTGGAGCCTTTTATCGTTATTAAATTAGGAATTGTTCCTCCGGTGCGCCATAATTGAAGCCGGCAATATAACTTTATTAAGTGATCAATATGTCTGTTGGTTCGTTTTTATTTATTGCGGACACTATCTATAAGAGTTGAGGGAGTAATTGCCCGGATAAAGCCCAACGGCTAGACACATTCTGCAATTGTTCTCTTGCGATAGTTCGCTAGTAAAGGAACAATCAAAAATTACTTCGACAAAGTTCCTAACTTCTAAGTTCTTTTCGCAAGAGAAATAAAATTATACGCATCTTTCGTAATATTTACGTTGTGGACCAAATTATTAATAAGGGCATTTTATACTTATATTTTATATATATTAGATAATATGAATATGAATAATTCCGAGTCGAATTGGGCAATATAATTAATACCTATTTAAACTTCATTATTTGTCACTGTGTCTGGTCATTATAAATACTGCTGTGTGATGGTTGGACAATTTGATAATATTAAAGTACATTGATCAGAAGAGGGAAATCAAGAACAAACACAAAAGCTATCAAATGACAATTGTTCTAATAAATAGAAGTAAAATCAGTTATGTTTTAAAATCATTAGTCCGATTTATGCCATTTATTTTATAATACTGACATGAGAATAAAAAATTTTCATAAAACACTCATTTTTATTACCCTGTCCAATAAGTGAAACACATCGTCTCTTATTATTCAATCAATTACCTCAATAACATTATTATCTCATTATCTCATTCAAATTTATTATCTCGCGGCATTAAATGTAGTGTCCATGTAACATTGAGTTCTAAAACTTCACGGACTAACTTTTCGTCATTTGCATAAGCTCACATGAAGCCGCTAAGAGAGTTACTTGCACTCTAACAACGTTGTATATGCAAACACGCCAAATTTCCACTATCCGCTTGTATAAGCTCATTTTCATTAAGACCGTCCTTTTCGTGGAAGCGACCTCTCGTTTTATTATTTCATAATAATAAACTTTTTGCGCTAAAAACTAATTAGCGGGCAAATTAGTGAATTCCCCTGTGTTGCACTCGTACACAAAGAAGTTAGTCGTCTGCTAATGAAGAGGGCCGCGTCGTGAACGAGTGAGTTAGATCGCAAGAAATCAATGTAATTCTAACGTACGTACTACGAGTAAAGGGAAACTTCAATAGAGGGTCTTCTAAACTTGAGGAAGACTCGAATTTCAGCATATTATAGAACAATAATCTCATTTACTTTGGTTAATTATGATGCTTTGTTTCTTAATGAAACTGCGTTAGAAGTGATACTCTTCGCATAATGATGAGTCTCCGACTGTTAGATATGTAATACCACATATATACGTGATAATAATTATTGAGAAATCTTAGCTGGAGTAGTCGTCTCTTATTCAGATTTAAAGAGGCACATCTGTTGAATCTATTCAACTTAAGAAGTAAAATCCGAACTATTGGATTGCAGATAAATTAAACTTAGTATTTCTGTGGACCAAGTGGAACAACAAGAGGAAACTAATAGCGAGGCAGAAGAAGGAGGCCAGACAAAAGGATTAAAAGTGCAACGCTTTCTTTTAGTACGATTTTCGGATGAAACGAACGCAGCGCGAACACAGAAAAGACTGCTGGAAGTTGTGTTTTATTGCGAAAGTTTCCGTGGTGCTCACTATTATTCGAATTCACGTATGTTGGAATTTATTTAAGTTCCGCGAGTTCCTCTCTTCTTCTTCTTCTTCGCGGGCGTGTTGATGCGCACGAGTCCAAAATATTCAGTTTCGAACTTTTATATTCATTCCGGAGGAACGTGATGCAATATATCAAATCAAGGAAAATGCGCCCTCCCATTTTATCGTGTAATGCACTCAACTCTGGGTGCGGGCATGTATACTGGCATTATTATCCCACTTTGTTTCATTTTTTTCCGTTTTTGCCTCTCCCTGTGTATGACTGAATGATGAAACTGCAATTTGGCCCGGAATTGTGTTTGAAATATGTAGCGAGCTGTATATTTTCATTAGTTCAACCGCCAGACAACCTTTATTCGTCAAAAACCCAAGAAATATGTAAGCAGTTATACTGGTTGTTATGCTACCTTATGGTTAGTTCAGTTTAGATCGATAAAAATTTAAATATAAAAAATGAAAGGTTAGGTAAAACTGGAAAATTATGACTAAGGTATGTACTTATTTTATATTCCAAAAGAACTGTTGAATAACTCTGGATAACAATACGTAAAGGGTCGCAAAAACAACTTCCGCCAAAAGGTCGTTTATAAAGCAAATAAAGTCTTAAGCTTCGATGCCATAAAGTATCCATTTGTATAATGGCGCACGTAGGCACTCTGAATAATAAGGTATTTGCATAATTGTGTGAGCGTTCAGAATACAACAATAAAATGTACAGAGCGTCTATTAAAAGACACTTCCAAGTCCTTATTTAGCATCAAAACACATTCGAGTGCACCAGCGATGTGCTCATTGCCGCAATTAAAACGTTTCTTCGGCTTCGGTCGCCAACTTTATCAACAAACTAATTTAACATTATCGCTTTGAGAGTCCTAAAGTTGCCAGTGAAAAGCGATGCATTATATAAAATAATATAAAAAGGAAAGATGTGGAGCCGAGGCAATTTGCTCCCTGTGTGCAATTTAAGAGGGATGCATTCTCATGCCCCAAGGATCAAAGTTCTTGGCACAACATTTCTAAAGGAGAGTTTATTTACTTACCGTCCTATCACAACACGAAGCTGGGGCCCAGAGAGGTAAATTCGTTGTATGAAAAATTTACATTGAAAATAAAACCCGTCGGTAATATGTTGTTTTGACACAAAATCTATGCGGCCCCGGACTCTTACGAGATCGCAGCATCTTGACAAACAGCGGCCTTTGTTTGTGTTTCATTTTGGAGCGGAAACGGAGGGTGCATTTTTCTTTTCTGCTATTTGCATACGTCGAATAGATTTCCTGGACAAACCGAAAACTGTTCGTGATGGGATAAATTTACATTGATTTTAAGACAAACTTTAGGTTGTAAAACAAATGCTTTTGTAGTTGTACTTGTGTACTTTATAGGTAAGTAAAAATCGATAGATAATTTACGAGTAGAATTTAATTATCAATTTATATGGTACGCATAGTGGTTAGAAAATTATTACCTACTCATGTCTGGAATCATTATAAAATTTCATGAAGCGTATAGTGTAAAATAGTCACAATGTTTCAAGAGTTGCTAAATTATGCCGCATTTTTATTCCAGGAGGAAGGCGCATAAGTGAACAAGTCTTTGTCCTCCCCCAGTTTTATTTTAATATTTCGCTTTATTGCGATAATCTGAATTTTCAAATGGAATGGAACATACAAGAACTCGAGTAAACAAGAACGGAGCGGCACGCCGTACTTTTATTATGCTCGGTGTAAAATTTTATAAGCCCCAAGTTATTTTCTTAGATTTAGTTTCGGGGAGTAAAGTGCTGAGCGGAGGCAGAAGGCGAATGGCTGCCCGACATTTACATATACTTCGCCTCACCCTCCAGGACGCGTAGTCTCCTATAGGATGAAATATAGGAACCAACACAAAAAGACAAAAATCTCTCTATTCAATCACGTAATGAGGTACTTTATCACGGGAATATGTTTCGAGGGACCCTCTTTTATTTGGTCGCATAAAAAATTACCTTTAAATGGTAATGTCCCAAAATTCATTTTCGGTTTTCTTACTCAGGTAACTATCTGAAATAATTATTCAAAAGTTTCAAAAAATGTTCTAAATTATCTTATATATATAGAGAATGAGATAAAAAGTTATGTATTTTTGGACGTGATTGGCTTTCCATTTTCGGTTTTAGCAAGACAAGAATACGAAAGAATAATGCAATGAAGTCTGCTCAAGCCGGCGGGTTACACAAGAGATACCTGTTTTTCATCAGCAAACGTAAAGTTAAAGCTGCTGTAAAACAGGATATATAAAAAGACATGTTGAGCATCTAAGTAAGTAGCGAACAATACGTTTGTTTATTGGCGGCGAGTTTATTTCATGCTCCTGTATAAAAGTGGTGTGATTTGCATGGGAAGAGACGGCGAGCAGCAACGAACTCGCGTCTGTCTGCCTCGCAGAGGAATGAAAGAGCAGTGATGTATCTTCTTCGCCGATCTGATGCGAAACGCGACCGGAGACCTGACTGACTTCTATTCACCATAAAAGTCCTGCTGCCTGATGAAAAACTCGGGATTTTAACGCATTGACACACTGAGAATTCTACTGCGACCTTAGGAATTCCTCCGTGGCTGTCATATCAATAAGGTGTTATAATTGAACGCATTTTACTCTTGTTTCTTCGTGTAGATACTACAGAGACAAAGTTTTAAATTTTTGCGATTTATTTTTGAAAGTGTGAAGATGAGCTATAAGAAGATCCTATATAGAGAAATGGCAAAGCATTTTCCGAAAAATGATTAGTTTTTTTATCTAAATGATCAAACGTGCCTAGACCGAATTTAACTTAACGAACAGTCTGAAATTTTGAACACATACAAAACAATGTGTCTACAAGGAAATAAATAATAATCGTAATAGGTAATAAATAGGTACTATCGTTTATCAAACAGTCCACCCTCTCGAAAAAAGAGGGTTATAATTGACAGACCTTTTGGTGTGGGTTGGATACATTGGAGAGACGTGAAGAAGCATAAATAAAAATTCGTTTTAAAGAACACGTAAAGGATCATTTTTTGGGTCGTTGGTAAGCACATCCATCATATTGGTCGCAACGACCGCATTCGCGTTTACATGAATGAAACAAGGTCGCAAACGGAAACTGCTTGAAAGCTTAGAAATTTACAAACTAACAAGTAACAATAAATAAAGGAATAAATAAAGCTACTTGTTAAGAAGATTTTAGTCAGGAACTGTGCATTTATATTTATTTCTTAATAATTTCGTAGATCAAAATATTTTTGCGTAAGAGCCACAATAGTTGCACAATTGGCGGAGGCGCGCGGCAGGAAGTTGAAATACTTCTACCTATGAGTGGTTCAGAAGTATTTATAATGAACCAATTACATAATTTTCTTTCTAAAACTTAGTTAAATGTTTATTAACTCACTTTAAAGTGTGAATTATTGAGATAACTAACCAAGTCCTCACTTCACCAGGCTTTACAAATATTAACACCTACACAGAGAAAAAGGATTTATTGACTGTAATAAATATATTTCTTTGGGTGTTATTTCTTTAGTCTAAGACAAATTTCTTTCATATTAGAATCATCTTGTTCAATCAATGAAACGAAATTATTTCTCCTAAGATTTTAATTTCTTTGGACGTTATTTCTTATTGCCAAACAAATATTTTTTTGGAGTAAGTTCAGTTCTGTATCGGTATTTGTGCGAAAGAAATTACTTATTTCGGACAAAACTATTACCCCCCTCCAATGCGCAGTTGTGTGTGCGTAATGCGTACGAACCTAGTCCGCAATGGAGTTCAAGGAAGTGGACTTGTTATTGAAAATTTGGGGGTTCGAAGAGTTAATTACCACTTTTAGAGGTAAGTATTAAACTACTTAAATATATCAATGTAACTTGTTAATGGTGACTTTAATAGGATGATTGAATAACGGGTGCTTTAGTTGTTGACGTAGGAAATTTTGGTTAACACTTAAACTTCACATAAGAAATAATCTCATGTAAAATAACTGTTAAACGATTCGATATTCCAGGAAAGATAGAAGTATGGATAGGTGTGCGCCCATCGGGGACAACAATTTCCGGTTAAAAACGGTATATTGGTAAATTAGGGTTGCAATAACGTATTTTAGTAATAAAATATGCGGTTTAGGCCCAAATTCTTGAAAAATCGGCGATTGAAAGTGCAAACATAACCTCGATTGCGAGGTTAAAATGTATTATTTCAGTAGAAAAGAGGCCGGAAATTATCTCTAGCTAGCTATACTGAACAACATAAAGTATTATTTATCCATATCAACGGAAACTTTTCTAAATAATCGTTAAATAGTATATTATTTTATAAGGAGGTAAAGGTGACACTTTTTGTAGCGAGTCGTGTTTTGCTGCCGAGCGATAGCGGCGGCGGTTAGGGGCCACATATTTATTTACTTCAAAATCCATTAACCATTATTTAGGAAAGTATCCGTTGATATGAATAAATAATGATTGGTGTCGTTCAGTTTAGCTATAGTTAGACATCATTTCACAGCTCTTTTATCCTAAAATAATAGATTTTAATCCTGTAATCTAGGTTAGGTTTGCACTTTAAATCGCCGATTTTTAAAGAAATATGTTAATACAGCCCTAATTTACCAAAAATGTTTATCTCCGATGAGCACACACCTTATTTGAGCAAGTTGGTTATACGAGGAACCCTCGAACTTTTTTCATTAAATTAATTTCGATTCAATTTTCTTTTGTGCAAGTGATGATTTTAAATTCTGCCATTTTATTTGTAGATTTTTAACATAACCTGATGTGTTTGTAGTAATGACATTAATCATCGACTAATTGTCCTTTCCCGAACAAGAGATTGAAGAAACACATTTCATTCATCTACTTGAGGACGAGTATTTACTAAAAGAATTGGTGCCGATTATTGGCAAAATGATAACGTTCAAAAAGAAATTGAAGGAATATATGGATTTAAATAATGTAAGTACTCAAAACAAAAATAACATTCAATATGTTCACTATACACCCGTTTGAGCTTATAATTTTTTTTCACTATACTAATTTCTAGATTTAAAAAAAGAGTTTCTTAAGTAATGAGAGTGTAAATTATCCCATAACCGGAGATCAGATTTCTGAAACTATAAAAGAAAGTGATAGCGATGCGTCGTACACTCCTAGCCCAGAGATTAGCGATGAGTTATCTAGGACATTAAAAAAGAATCCATTAGAATCAAGAAGTTTCTACGGGGAATTAGAAAAAGAAGAGTTATGGAACCGAATACCAAATCTCAATTTGGAAAACCTATTACACAATTCCTATAAAGGGAACTGTATTTTGCAAGAGTATTCGGTGAATCAAAGGCTCAACCAGAAAACAAGAAATGATTTGGTAGATTTAATTATTAACCATGTATTTCAAACTTATAACAGGTATGTACTACATATTAGCATTGAGATGGTTGCATGATGTTTTAGTTTTAACCCTAAAAAAGAGTACATATAAATACAGTTAATCTCGGTTATGTTGAACATGATTTTACAGATGAGATTTCCCTGATATAGCCATGAAATATGATGAGTAAAAATGATTTCATTATAGCTGCAAAATCATTGTTCGTAATAGCAGAGTTCAACTACATAACTTTTTGAATTCTTTTCGTAGCTTACATGTTTGAAATGACTGCAGTCTTAGATTATATATATTCCGAACTTACAATTAATTTATTGTTTTTTTTTTAGACGAATAGATACTACCGAATTTCTTTTATTATCCAAGAAAATTATCACCCTTTTCCCTAAGGAAAATAGTGCAACTTATTATATTCCCCCAATTAAAAAAATTGACACCAAATATGGAAAACCACTAACAGCTAAAGGGAAATTGGTAGATAAATACCGAAACGCAAGAACGAAATTGAGACATGCTGGTTTAATTTTAAGTAGTAATAATAAACAGAAGGAGTCGATGGATATTGAAAAATATTCCTTACTTTCTCTATATTTGTTTCATAAAGAATACAGTCATTGTAAATTTATTTACTATAAAAAAGATATGTAAAATGTGACGTTAAATTTTACAGATGAAACCACTAAAAACAGCAAAAAGTGGCTGGAAACCCGATCAGAACCCTGGAGTGAACTAATAGAACATTGGAAAAATACCGTAACTCTTAAGAAATGCTCAGCATTTGAAAAGGTTTCTTCTTTCCTAAATGAGTGGCCTCTGCTCAAATCGTTAAAAGGGCATCTACTAATTCATCTAGACTATGATATTTTATATCCCGAAAAGCAAGTATTGGGACTTGATGATTGGAATACATTTTTTGAGAAATTGCTAGATTATAGGAGAGACTATATTAGTGATGACGGACAGGATTTACTTTTCCGATTAACGGAATGCACCGATAAAGGTATGGATGAAGTATTATTTAAATACATTTCTTTTCTTCAACCTGAAATGCGTTATGCTGACTTGGGCAGTTAAAATTCTTGTACATTTAAAAACCATAATGCTTTGAAAAATGTTCAGTAATAAAAGAAAACCAACGGTTTGTCGGGTGAAATGGAAAATTTGAGATGTTCTGATTTTATTTAATTGCACTAATTTCATATAATTGTAATTTTAGATCTGATGTTGTTAATACAACTGTATCTATTACCATATCTACTGCCTCCACATAGTAGGGTGAAAGTAGGAGAGAAGCTTTTGAAACCTTCAATTCTAGAAGTTACAAAATCTTTTATTGTAAATGCATCGGTATTATCTCCATTTACTCGCATTAACTTACAATTTACACCAAATGTTATTGCAGATTCCAGGAGATATCAACAACATTATCGAAGAAACTCGTCTGAAAGGAGGTACAATTCAATCATATATACTGACTGAAGGTGTCCATCTTGCTACTGTGAATGAGGTTTATGTCATTATTGATGATGTAAAATACAAGCTAAATTCATTATATGAAGGACTCCACACTTGTTTTAAGAGTTTTCACGTACTTAACGTCAATTACCCACCAGAATCCGAGTACATTTGGCTGTTATTGCAACTTTCATTTTTTAAGGTAACTACAAAGTGGGATAAAAAAATCCCTTATGTCATGGACATTATTCAATATATGAATACTTAATTTAATAATAATTTAGTTATTAAGTTTTCATGAAAATGTTATGTTTCATTTGCAAAGAAAAATGTTCTTCGCCAAACTCTTTACTTTTACATTTAAAAATTCATAAATTTATACTTACATGCAGTAGGTTTCATTTGCAATCAAGCTAATGGAAAAATATACGTCCACATGAATTTCAACTAATAAATATAATAATTAAACATACTGTTGTTTTTAATTCCTATGACCATCATTCATAAGAATTAAAACCGATGTGTCCGATACCTTCCCTACATGACTGCATTGATCTTATTTTGTACTATCAATTTGGATCGATTACGTCATTGCATGAAAGTATAGGACATATCAGATTTAATCACACACCACAATCCAATTATATATTTTAAAAAAACCAAAAACACTAATTACAAACAAATGATAACTTTCATTGAAAGATTATTTAAGTTTTACACGAAAGAAATATTTTGTTAAATCAAATTATAATTTCGTATTTTAATACACATCATTTTGTTGGGAGTTTGAAATATTTCTTTCAAACAATGAAATTAAAAAATAAAATTTAACATACTTTCAATAAATATTTGTTTGAAATTAAATAAATATTTCTTTAATTCAAACCAATTTTTAAATGTGGAGATGTTTTATTCTATTGGGAGTATTAAATATTTTTTTGAATCAATGAATTCTTCAAAAGAAATTATTTATTACGATGAAAGATATATTTCATTGCCACTACGCTACAAAATCGTTTCTTTGGAAGAATGCATTTTTTCTTTAATACAACAAATTCTTTTTCTCTGTGCAGCTCCAGGACGGGATGGTAAGTAATAAAAAAATATAAAATTTTATGCAGTTTTGTAATTAAGTAATTGATCTAACTTCTTAAAGAAGGATTTGATAAAATCCGAAATATAAAACAATAGTGAAGTTACGGTTGAGTGTAATTTTTCTTTGGCTTGATAAATCCCACAAAGAGTCTGTTTAAATGAATTATATATGGTTGTGTAGAAGGGGTGTCATTGTTTATTTTACTCAAGGGATGTTATAAATAATTATTTATCTTTTCTCATCCAGAATTAATCTCTTACGTTACATTAGATTAATACTTGGTTAACCTTACGTCAGAATGGATAATTGCCGAAGGATCTGGTCATAGCTTCTGGTCATTTACATGAATACGAACATACAAAACATATGTGAATAATAATAGTTTTAATTAATACAATTAACCTTGTTTCTGACGAATCTCGGCATACAAATTGCGTATAATAGACATTATGTCATTGTGGTTGCCGAACCTTGTCATATTTGACGTTCATTAAATGACGGTGAATGCGTTCGGAAATTGAAAGTTAACATTAAGAAAATTTAACATTCAGAAAATTTAACATTAGGACAATTTAAGTAAGAAAATTAAATATTAAGACAATTTTACGTAAAGAAAATTTAACACGAGGACAATTCAAAATTAAGACAATTTAACATGAAGAAAATTTAACATTAAGACGATTTAACATGAAGAAAATTTAACATCAAGAAAATTCAATATTAAGACAATTCAACATTAAGAAAATTTAACATTAAGACAATTTAACATTAAGACAATTTAACATTAAGACAATTTAACATTAAGAAAATTTAACATTAAGACAATTTAACATGAAGAAAATTCAATATTAAGACAATTCAACATTAAGAAAATTTAACATTAAGATAATTTAACATCAAGACAATTTAACATGAAGAAAATTTAACATTAAGACAATTTAACATCAAGACAATTTAACATGAAGAAAATTTAATATTAAGACAATTTAACATGAAGAAAATTTAACATTAAGACAATTTAACTTGAAGACAATTCAATATTAAGACAATTTAACATGAAGAAAATTTAACATTAAGATAATTTAACATGAAGATAATTTAACATGAAGACAATTTAACTTGAAGACAATTCAATATTAAGACAATTTAACATTAAGACAATTTAACTTGAAGACAATTTAACATGAAGAAAATTTAACATTAAGATAATTTAACATTAAGATAATTTAACATGAAGACAATTTAACTTGAAGACAATTCAATATTAAGACAATTTAACATTAAGACAATTTAACTTGAAGACAATTTAACATGAAGAAAATTTAACATTAAGACAATTTAACATGAAGAAAATGTAACATTAAGACAATTTAACTTGAAGACAATTCAATATTAAGACAATTTAATATTAAAACAATTTAACATGAAGAAAATTTAACATTAAGACAATTTAACATGAAGAAAATTCAATATTAAGACAATTCAACATTAAGAAAATTTAACTTTAAGACAATTTAACATGAAGAAAATTTAACATGAAGAAAATTTAACATTAAGACAATTTAACATTAAGACAATTTAACATTAAAAAAATTTAACTTTAAGACAATTTAACATGAAAAAAATTCAATAATAAGACAATTCAACATTAAGAAAATTTAACACTAAGATAATTTAACATTAAGAAAATTTAACAATAAGACAATTTAATATGAAGACAGTTTAACATTAAAACAATTTAATATGAAGACAATTTAACATTAAAACAATTTAACATGAAGAAAATTTAACATTAAGACAATTTAACTGGAAGACAATTCAATATTAAGCCAATTTATCATTAAGACAATTTAACATGAAGACAATGCAACATTAAGACAATTTAACATGAAGACAATTTAACATTAAGACGATTTAGCATGAAGACAATTCAACATTAAGACA
>JAWQRP010004099.1:0-12356 GCA_033557875.1 Quadriops clusia
TTTTTAGTTACTCATTTCACGTTGTTATTGCAATTTAAATAGATGATTTCGTCAATTTCCGTGCGCCAAGGAAAATTTGGGTGCGACAAGTAAACTTTTCGCACTCAAATTGATATTTTATTTACTTGTTGTTGTAAAATGGGCAAACAGCTTCTTTTCGACCCCATCAGCGAGCGCAAAAGTACTACTTTTCCCGCATGAGTAATAAAAACTAGTTTTATAACGTTATCATATAAACGTTTCTAACTCTTTTATAAAACCTATCTGATTTTCGATGCAAATATAGCTTTTTTAAAGTACTTATAAAACATATTGGTTTAAGAACTACCATTATAAAGTAGTTATATCATATATTGGTCATATAGTTACTCCAATGTGTTACTTGGGATAGTTCTTAAAAGGTTGTAAAAGTCATGCAAACACATTAACTGGTTAATATAAACTGTAATATAGACACAAAAAGAACAGAAGGCGGCATGATTTTAAGTTGGTGTAGGTTGCGCTAAATTTCATAAAAACATCTGTCAACAGTAGATACTCAATTTTTGCGATTTCCCCATGAAATATTTATGTTAAAACTAAAAAAATACAAAATGCATCCTTTGGTAAAAGACTTTGTTCCAAAAAAATTATCTTTTGTGACGCATGTTTGTTTAATATCTGCTGGTTGTAATATTGTAAAAATTACAGAATAGTCTCCAAAAAGTTTAGTAAACTTTTAAAACATCATTTAAATCACCACTACAACCCTGTTAATTATACGCCTGAAGAGCTCTTTATATCTATAGTATTTCGAGAAAAACATACGTACCTACAAATTGATTAAAAATGGTACTATAGTAGAGCGTCGATTATCCGTCGATATATAATTAGGACCAAAGGTAGTTCGGATAATCGATTTGTTCAGATAATCAACTTTACAGATAAGTAAGAAAAACAAGTACAATGAGATTTGCGTAAACATAGCTACTCTTCTTATCATGTAATTGAAGAGGTAAAGCCGGATATAACCACAGCAATGTTATAAAAAGCTCCTCAGGAATCAGAATAATGAAATGCTTATCAATCGATATTAAAACTTTAAATTAACTTATTTGTTATTAAGAATTTGTCCATAAAACTTGATTTTCTTAATATTTGAATTTTGTCCACCTAGATCATGTATTTGATCCACTGTGCGACACAGCACCTGACAGAGACATTTAATATAAGAACATTAAGAAGTACAGGAAGAATCAAAACAAATAAAAATAACTGACCTAGAAGGCAAAAAAGCAACTAATTTAGAATCAGGAAACATGTTGTACCATATAAACTGCGAAGAATACGAAATAGAATCTTGTAAAGATAAAGAAGTAGAGCAGATATCATCAGCGATAGAAAATTTTGCTAGATGTCCAAAATCAATATTAATTCAAAATTGAAAAATTGTCAGCAAGGAAAACAAACTAATGTAAAGGGAGACATAAAATATAAAGAGGCAGAGTCATATTGGGACGCCCTGTACAAATATACAAATAGCTGCTGGTTTACCTATAAAACTTCGCAACAGTACTATTTTAAGTTTTAATATCGTCCCGCATCGGCCGTGGAATAAAATCCGTGATTTATGAAAGTTAAGAAAGCAGTTATTTAACTTCGCTAATATATGACTTATGCCGGCGAAATTTGCAACGTCTTGCAACTTTCTTTTGAGAAGGCGGCTGCGAATGCGCCCGAACTTATAATTAAAATTGCAGGGAACAAAGCGGAGATCTAACTATTTTATTGCCTCGAAAGGTAATTACTATGTCCGCCGCATGCCTCTCTTTTTCATTATAAGTTTGATAGTTTCCGGCTTTGCGTTCGGGAAATTCAATTTGTGGAGTTAATTTGTCGGATTTGTAAAATAAAAACTCATAACTTAAACAATTATCACCGCTTTCTGTTTTCTTACAAATAAAATAGATCGCATATAAAGGGTTGGAGTACATTTCTAGCTACTCCAGATTTATTACTATTAATTTCATAATGGTGTCAGTTAACGAGGGTTAACTCCTCCTCATGTTATGAGGATTGTTTCTCGGATATGACAATCGCAGCACCTCACAAAAGCGGGTGCTATTAACATTGTTAACCCAATACGCAAATAGATGGAATTACGACGGGAACACTTGGGTATTCCTCGAGGAACAAACGTTTAAGTCAATCCCATTAGGGCAAACATACCTAAAAGACGTGCGTTACCTATGTATGTCCTTGTATTTACAAACTGCGCCAACTATTTCCCCCATCGTAAGTGCCCTTATTAGGTATTCATCACAGGGATCCCAAGCAAACTTTGGTGCTTAGATGAAGAGAATACCTGCAAAAATGTAATGTTAAAACAAAACAAATTTGTTTCAGGTAATAGCCCAAGTGAAACGAAAATGGATGACTGCAACGTTTAGGCCACGAGCTAATTCGTGTACGGTAACCACCGTCTCGGTACGTAAGGTAGATATTACTTTCTCACTTTTACTATTATTTGTTTTTATGTTTTCAAACTAATAAATTAACGAATAAAACAGTATCATAAATTACTTTAGAGCCTTACAAGCGCGTAAATTTGAAGTACGATGAAAACTTTCCGGGCCTTAGTTTAAACTGCACGGTTCAAAGTTATGCAATTTCCACAAAAAAGTAACAGCACCAACAAACAAGTTGAAGCTTTAAGTGGGAGAAGCAGAAATTATATAAACAAGTTTTCCCGATACCGGATTAAACTTCTTCGATATTCTTTGCTCGCCGGTGTATGAATAAACGTTTGTTTCACCCATTGTCCGCTGTTAACCTTTAACCTTCTTAATTTTCCCCTCGGAGGAAGACTTTGTTACATACTTTTCACTTTTACAGTTCGTTAGGACATCCTATCCGAACGGAGGAGAAGAAAAGGTATGACTAGGCGCTTTGGGGCGAAGGGCTTCACAATGGATCGCTTCACGAAGGGCCTCGACCATGTTAGTGAGAGCGAACGCCGCGGCGAGTCCTCCAGCCCAATGCGTTTAACACGTCGAACTTTCATCTGTAAATACTTGTGCAGTTGTACATACTCACGATAGTCATAAACAAAGAGAAGCATAAAGCATAAACAAACTGAGGACTGATTTGTATAAAGGGTTTAATCAGAAGAAAATATCAAATTAATTGAATTTTTTTTAAGGAAAATAGCTCAAATCTTATTTATTATTATTTACAATTCACTAAATGGAGCTGAAATATAAATTTCATATAAGTAGCGCGAGTCAGCATTTAAAAAGAAAGTTCCTTGTAGATATTAAGTAGTTTTCTTTGATTTTACTCAAATGACTATTGTAAATATACATTTTGTTTCACCATAAGAAAACTACCGCTGACAATAGCAAATGATACTTTCGTTGATGAACAATGCATTTAGGTAAATGATGTTAACTAAAAACGACTGTACATTACAGAAATACTCGTTTTATATTTACATATAGCAATTTATGTACCAACTTCATGTATATAGAAGAAGTATTAATAATAAAAGGTCGTTTAAATTGTTTTTCGTTCCCTATAACGAACCTCCTCCACTTGTTCTCTTGTAAGTTATACCGCATTAATTTTATTTCATATATACGAGGAGCACTTAATTGAAAAATTTCGTTTTGTTTCCATAATTGGAATTCCGTTCAAGAGCACGGTCCTTAAGGCAAATGGTTACAAAATTGGACTATACAAAATTAAAGCGGGTTCGCACAAAAGACTACCCTTACAAATTTTAATCAAGCCATTTAGAATCTCCTTTCGTCTGGTTTTTAGTAGCCCCTAATACTTACATGTTGATACTTTTGAATTTAATCTTCAGTGTTGAACAAGTGGGCTTATAAAATAATACCTATTCTATAAAAACAGATGTGTACCTACATTACGGTATTATTTTTTTATTGTTTGCAAGGATCCTTTACATCCTTTACTTTAGGATGTTCTGTGCTCCTGTTGTTCATCCAGTCAGGCACCTTATCCATTAATTTTAAAATAACCAACGCATTCTTATGAATTTAAAGCAGAGACAGCGTGATAAGGGTTGAAAGCGGGCAGATTTACAGCAGCAGAACCATTTGATCTGCTAGGGAATTCAGGACAAACAAGACGTCTTGACAGGAGGGACGGGAACAGTGTTTCAAACTTAAGTAGTTAATTTAAGAAATAAAGCAGTTTTTTGAGCGAACGTACAACGAGATGTATTCTAATTCATAAGCGTGCATCATTCGTCCTGCTGCCTCTCTTTATTTGTTGTATAAAGAGAACACACGCGATCCTCATAAATTACTTCTGTCCACTGAAATCTTCCATTGTGCTCCATTTTAAACCGTCCATTTCGCTCTATGAAAATGGGCGGATTGTGCTCTACAATGGGGATGAAAAATTATGTACTTTTCGGGTTGAGGTCAACATTAACATGGGACAGAAAGAACTGCCCGTTCAGGACAATTTTTTGCAAGTAGAGGGATGCGTATGAGGGTGTATTAATATAGTCCGGGTAAGACTGTCAATAATTCTGTTGAAATTTGTTAAAAAAAAACAACAACAACTACTTATAAAAAAATCTGCTCAAGCAAGAAGAAGCTGTCTTCAATATTGTAATATGCAAGTTTTAGAAAAGAAATGAGTAAGTACTTACTCGAGAAAGAAATCCGCAGGAAATTAAATTATGGCGATGGCACTTACATTAGTTTTGCTTTAAAAGGACATGCGCTTCTTATCGTCCGTAATGGTCTTCCAGTGTGAAAGCGACATTTCCTGTACATCTTATCTGGCGGTGACTTTCTTAAATTCAAACGTAAAGCGAAATCCCATTCCTCGCTCCCAAGTCTGGGGCCGTAAACAAAATGAAACTTCGGCAATAAAATGTAATATTGCCGTGTGCATCAACAATCTGATGCTCAACAAACGCCAGTTCTTGATTTAAGCGCGACCGCCTTTTAGAGGAGATGCCACGAGGACTTGAAGTTTCCGGGAAACTTATGTTGCTGCAAAGAGCTCGCAAATCTTGAAATTTGTATGTGCTGTTCTCGCGTTGTAAAAGTAACAAGTGTACCTAGCTCGACGTCTTGTATTCTGCACACATAAAAAGCAATTCTTTATTCTACAGTAGGTATTATGTATGTACATGGTAAGATTGGAAACAGTTATTGTTTATATATCAACTAAATTTTAAATTTAAAATGATATACTACCTATTAATGTTTGAAAAACGTTAATAGTTATTTATACACCGAGGGAGTTAGACAGTGTATTATTCCTGAGAATTTAAATTATAAATTCGAGGGAATAATACTGTCTAACTCCTGAGTGTGTATACAAAACTTTTCTACTGAGCGTTAATAATTATTTTGTAAAAGAAAAAATTAAAACTTTTCCATTTTATCTAGTTGCATAGTTATTTTAGGTTTTTCATATTGGTATGGCCATTTAACATTGTATAAGACAAAATGTCATACAAATTTGACAGTTGAGTTGAGGTTATGTTATTCTGGCAACTACATATCTATGCGACACATTCTGTTTTTTTTATATTTGTGGATTATACAATTTATCTGTTCTTAAAATGAGTGAATGGAGTTGAAAATAAAATTTCCAGTACTTTCTTGACTGTTTAATATTTCGTAAGGCTACCGGATTCTCGAATCATCATTGTCCTGTGTTTGTCTAAAATTTTAATCTGTTAAGTTGTTAAAATATAAAAACAAAAGAATATAATGGTATTAGCAAATAGTGACAATTTACATAACAAATACCAAAGTGACAAGAAGTAAAATACTGACTACAAAGGCCTGAAGAAGCCGCAATTCAGCGGCGAAACCGGTAGCCTTACGAAATATTAAACAGTCAAGAAAGTACTGGAAATTTTATTTTCAACTCCATTCACTCATTTTAAGAACAGATAAATTCTATAATCCACAAAAATATTTAAAAAACATAAATTAAACATAATTTAACATTCTCCACAATACCGTATGAAGAAATCTCACAGAAAATATAAAACATAAACTTAACAAATATAACATAAGGATGGTTAGTAACACAGTTAATAAGATTTAATCTAAAATTAAAGATAAAGATGATTTTTCTAAACAGTCATATATTGTGTTTATAAAATCAATTGTACAAATTATACAGTTTCTTACTTTGGAGAAACTAAACAATATATTAGCAATCGAAGAAAACAGCATCATAATTCGTGTAAGAATGGAAATTTAAAAAACTGTACAGTATTAAGTAAACATTGTATCACAGAAAACCATGAATTCAACTATGATAGCATAAAAATAATTAAAAAGGAAAATACCTAGCAGAAGAGAAGACTACATGAATCTTTATTCATTACAAAGACAAAGATAACATACATTTCAAACGAGATACTAATAATAATGTAGATGGCATTTATGATGCAATATTGTAATGATGTAATTACCTAATTGACGTGATTGTGATGGTTGCTTTCTGATTTAAACTTAATTTTAATTAACTTTAACATACATAATGGTGTAGGAGAATAATAGTATAATATTTAAGCTTAAAAATAAAGAAGAAACCTGTAGAATAGAAATATAAATGTTTAGTAAAATTATATCTTTGCACGATAGATGTCAATATTAATAGTTTTCTGGAGTTGAATTGGTCTTAAATATGGGAGAAAATATCAACGATAAAAAATAATAAAATTATAGAATGTACAAATAATAAAGTTAATTTACGTTAACTTTATAGGGTCGATTTCATTCTATTGACAATTTACGTAATTCATTATATCTGTAATATGCAGTTTCTTTCATGTCATAAGACTGATAATGCGAATTAAAATCCTTGCAAATTAAATTGTACGCAACAAAATAATTATCTTTATCGTAGGTATATCAAAATTTCTTCTACTTCCCGTATAATTACTAACGTGTTAAAAACTTTTTAAAATTATGCTTGAATGAATTACTTTAGTTGATATCCAAAACGCAGAGGAGATGAACACATTCGAAGAGACCATCGTAATAAATTGTGAAAATTTTCAGTTCATTATTTTTGACAGTCGCTCAAAGTCAGTCTAAATAGGTTTAACTTTTTCACACCCTCGGTCCTTAATGATAATTCCCGTATATTTTCGTATATAAGACGACTGACGAATAAGACTATGTTAAAATTTCACACTATATTTTAGAAACCTATCAGATCAATTTGATGTATAATTTGTATCAGTCCTGTAAGACAACTCCGAATTTAAGGTTTTTTTTGGGATTCAACTATTGTCATATATGCGAATATTTTATTTATTATCTACTAAGAAATGGATATTAGAACGAACATTAATATTGTTTAGTAAAATGGAATTACAACTTGTAGATGCTAGTACTACATATGTGATATTGATGGAAATGATAAAATATAGCATTGATATGCTATAGCATATCTATAGATATTGGTGAGACACGAAGGAACGGGACACGTGAATCCGAGCTGAATAATAATTCAAAGGTTTTAAGTATTTTCGGCTAACACATAGAAAGGTGTAAACAATGGGAGAGATATAGCATTTATTCTGAGGTAAAAAAACATTCAGGCCCGTTAGGGAAAGGGAGGGCGTGTCAGAAAGAATTATCAGGTGTCGATTGAGTTCAAGGACCAAGCATATGAAAATAAAATAAAATATGGAAGACGATGAGGTTAAGACAGTTTTCTACAAACAACTATAAATAATCAGTATGTCACAAAGTGTAGATGAAATACAATGAAAGAACATTAATAGAATTTTGTTGGATGTCCACAAATCTTAAATAATTTGAAAATTGTTTTATTTTTAAAATTTTTATATCGAACGAGAACACTTAGGTTAAAATGAAGCAGGGACTTGACACCATTACTTATTAGAACCAATAATGAAAAGTTTCCATTTGGTGTAACTTTTAAAAGTCTTAGAGAATACTCGCAATCTTTTTTATTGACTTAATATACTATTCGCAGTTTATAGCAACAATTCATGGAGCATCAAAAACGACTTGTATTTCAGGGTCCACAGAAATTGTAACATAAGATCGTCCCCAGATAATTAATCCTAATTTAAGGCAATACATCGTAAAATAGTTGTTAGAGTTCGTAACTGCTCATTGCCCACAACTCTTGTCTGTAGTAGTTTATAGTTTCCAACTGAACCTGTTTCTATAAATTTTATCATCAGTTTTAATTCATACGAATTAGTCCTTGGGGGACAATCATTTACTACAGAAGCAGTAATTCTCGCACAGTCTTGATTGATTAAATCGTTTTGTTTAATGCATGATACCTACAATACTTAACATATTAAATTGTAGTGTAGAACAAATTAGAGGTACATACAAGCTCAAATTAATATCTAGTTTTTGTTACTTAATAATGTTTGTATTTGTTTTTATATACAAGTATAGTAAACTAGAAGTCCAATATGAAAATACATGACTTTGTTGGTATGATCTTATCCCAATTTAAAGTGGAAACTTTTCATTTAAACACGCTGCACATACAAACTCAATTACATGGTTCAATATCTACACAAAACTGTACTGTCTTGACTGTTTAATATTTCGTAAGGCTACCGGTTTCTCGAATCATCATTGTCCTGTGTTTGTCTAAAATTTTAATCTGTTAAGTTGGTAAAATATAAAAACAAAAGAATATAATGGTAATAGCAAGTAGTGATGATTTACATAACAAATACCAAAGTGACAAGAAGTAAAATACTGACTACAAAGGCCTGAAGAAGCCGCAATTCAGCGGCGAAATATTAAACAGTCAAGAAAGTACTGGAAATTTTATTTTCAACTCCATTCACTCATTATATATCATCTTGACCTGGGGAATTATACATTTTAACTGATCTTTTTTAAATTGTTTCGTTAATTCATTTTTAGGGAAACCATATTTAATCAAGGCTTGTTTTACTTTTTCTAAACATTCCTTTCTATAATCACAGTTTGATAATTTCAAAGCTCGATCAATGAGGGCTACCATTACATTATGTTTATAATTCTCTTCACAGTATAAATTAAAATTTGTGTACCTTTGTGACCATATAGTTTTTGTAAACCATTTTGTTTTTATAATATTATCTTTCTTAATGAGAATCATATCAAGGAAATTTAACATATCATTTTTGGATCTCTCTATAGTAAATTTTATTCGAGGATGAATGCTTACATATACTTTTGATTACTAAATCATTAGGGATATTTGTATAGAGACCACATCTAAAGAAAACAGTTCATGGTTATTTGGTATTTTCACTTTTATCAATGAATTTCTTAAAATTCTATGAGTCTTTAGCATTAAATTAATTTTTTTCTGTTACATTTTTAAGTTGACTTTCAATAAATTTAGGTGCGTTCACGAAATTAACTATTGGTCGTAATGGTCTACCTGTTTTATACAATTTTATTAGTCCGTATACCTTGGGTGAAACTCCACTAGATAGTTTCTGGAATATGCAATGTAATGCAATTTTCTTATGAGGTGGAAAAATACAATTGCAAAGAGATGCTGAAGACAGACCTACAGCCCAAGAAAAGAAACATAATTTAGGAAAATAATGTCAAGAAATAATACAATTTTTAAAATTGATATGTATTTTTAAAAAGTTATTTTTTTTAATTTGTTTTATAAATAAAAGCACGTTTTAGTACTAATTTGCATTACTTTTTTTTATATAACATACCTACCTTACATAATTATATTTATGCATAAGACCTCTACATTCATTATTACGCTTAAATGAGTGTAAGGTGCAAAACAAATTATTTTTTTTAATAATACTTTTAATTATTTTATATACAATATAAAATGGCTAATTTTCCTATATTAAATATTGGTGTATACATAGTAAAATGTTTCTTCTTAATATCCTTAAGCGATTTCTTATAAAATGTGTTTATGTTAAATACGCAAAAAGTAGTAGCAGTTTAAACAATAGTTTTGTAATTGTAATTAATACCCTTGTGTTTAGTTATGAAATACATCACATATCTAAGAAGTATGTAGTTGTATTATACTTATAATAGAAAACCTATATTTAGGGCAACTCTTTTTCAATCGGTGCAGATAGTTTCATTCTAATAGCACTTTTCTGTAAAATCTATAATAAAAAATTTCATATTATTTTTCTTTTTGGGTATTTAAGTATATTAATAATATAAAACTACAAGGAGTCATACATGGAAAAAATAAAATTTAGATATAAAAAAAATACATTTACTCGCCAAACCAAAAGTCGGACCATAGAGCGCCTTGATTGTTTTTTCAAATGTGGTAATACATACTCAGTTTGTTATGACATTAACTGAAATGAATATCTCTATTTGGGAACCTAAAAGGATCGGCGGTATTTTTGTTGTTCTTTCAAAGTGGAACAAATTTCTATAAATTATACAGACAGAAAGAATTGACTAGAAGTGAGATACAAAAACAAAAAAAAAAGATAATAATAATTATACTTATACGATTTTGTTAATAGACCAATAATTGATTTTGTCCACGTTCTGATAAGAAGATTAAAATCTAACCAACACATTTATTATAGCATGGATCACAATAGTTACTTCACTTTCATGACTTTAATAAAAAATATTAATGACTATGATTTTTATACATTTCAATTTAATTCATTAATACTCCTACGACTAGCAAACCATGACAAGGAAATGCATTAGGCAACCTTCTCTTAACAATCCTTATTCCCTGTAGAATGTTCATGTTAAACTCTCTAGTAAAGGTCTCGGGGGACTTAGCAGGCCGCGAACGTGTCGAGGAATTCCTGCATGTAACTTTCAACGGCAAAACGACCAACAAATAAATAAAACACGACGCAAACATATTGCTCCCATACATTACACTTCTGCGTGATAAAATCAGAGGGGTCGCGGGGGGCGTGTATATAGACTGGGGGTTGTAGAAGGGACGGGAAAAACAAATTGCAAGCAATCGGGACCTGAAAAAGGTCGTGGTTAAATACTGTGCAAGTTAGGAGATAACGCGGCCTGAGGCCAACAGATTTTAATTATTAAACCAAAGTGGCCATTGATTCCGCTGTGGAAATGTGCTCCTAACACGTGATGGTCGCTTTGTTAAGCTGGCAGCGGAGGGAATTGGGGATAATTAACGCAAACGACAGTTGTGGGGTTAACGAAGGAAAACCGAGATGATTGCGGGATATTATGATTGTTTACGAGGTTTAAAATTGCTGAAAAAGAAGGTCAGGCACTTGGGACCCGCTTCCGGTCGAGCCGGAATTCATGATAGAGTGCTTTTATGAAGTTTGGAAACCTTTTAATGCCTGTCACTCAAATTGCATCCCTCGAGATTGATATAACATCTTCGTTCACACATCATGCGGGGAAAGAAATACGACAATCTTTTAATTCGAAAAAAGTATATCAGTAATGCGAGAAAAACGTACGGTGGAATCAATCAAGAACTTAAACAGGTTTTCATCCGCTGTGATGTAAATATTTAGTCGGGAGAAAGTATGTATTTACGTTTACGAAGAGATTTTAAAATAAATTGCCTGATTTTTTTCTCTCGCAGGTAATTAATAATCGCCCCCCCAAGATGCTAGGAAACTATTTTTAATGAAATACAGCGCCGTTATTAAACTAGAAGACCGTTCGCACGTCTTTCTCCTGTCTCGGCACTAACGCTCAGAGGCGAGACCAGACAAAACTAATCACAGTAGCCCGTGCAATAAATAAACGAAAAACCTTCTCGTCGTGACGTCACGCACCATACAAGGATAACCAATAAGGTTGCTGTACGACTGAAACAACCGCTAATTGTACTATCATAGCTCACTAGGGCGAAATAATGAACGCTCTAATTAACTGCCTGGCAATGTTGCATTGAACATCGCAGGGCAGCAAAGAATGGCTGCTGATTCGTCGAAACGGAAATTTATGGCCGCTGTAATATTTTACTTGCACGGATTTTAGAGCCAAATCTGGGTTATCTGCACACAGATAAACTTGAAGTTATAGCTATATACAGATATAAGCATTTCTTTTGAACAACTTTGTTTCTTAAAAATTATTGATCTAGTACTTATAAAATCGAAAACCCACTGAGATACCCAGCCAGCCAGGTAGTCACTCATCATCGCACAGCCGAAACCGGATACGGGAAAAATCTGAAATTTGGACGGCCGGTAGATCGCTATTGGTAGGTGCGCACTAAGAACCGGTTTTCCAATGGGGCCTTGGGAAGTCAACTTTTGGGGCTCCGAAAGACCCGAAATTTCCCCATTTAAACCAATGTAAATTCAAATTTGTTGATTTTAAACGGTATCCACGAAAATGGAATTTAAA
>JAWQRP010004100.1:0-12355 GCA_033557875.1 Quadriops clusia
TTATCCCTGTAAACTACCCTTAATAACAATGCGATATTGTTAAAATATTTACCATTAATTTATAACATTAAGGAAACTATAAATATGAAATTTCAACCTAATAGGTTGAGTATTTGCAGAGAAAAAATTTTTTTTCAAAATCGGGTGCCCCTTAAAGTGCCCCCTGTAATAATCTGATTTTGCTCAAATTTAGTCTGTAAGAAGGTCACCTAATAAAAGTCTTAAATATGTAGTTTCAAATAAATAGGCCTAGTAGTTTTCAAGTTGTAAATAAAATGTGATGTTCTACTATAAACCCCCACCCACCTTCGACGCCCATGGCTCATTGCCTGTAAAAATTTGCAAATCTTCATATTTTTATGCAACCAATCAAATGGACCTAGCTTCAATCCGAAGTCAGAGTACAATGATCGTACCCTTCCCTTGTGAGAGTAATATATTTTTCAACCAGAATTACGAATCTATTAGTCGTATTTCGCGTTAAAAACGTGACAGACGTACATCCTCATTCTCTATCATGCGAAAAGCCGTGACGTAACAAAATGACGTCATTGACTTTACATTACCTGCGTTTGAAATATGTCGTACTGATTGGTAAATCTGACAAGAGTACTTACTGTTGATGTATCAGTTTGTAAAATTCAATCTATATAATTTACTGTTAAAATATTGGGAATTCGGTTTAATATTTTACTTCTATACTGATTTATTTGCAAAAATATGTGCTATTATTTTCCTGTTATTTTGTGCTTATTACCTGTTAGTCTAGACGTACAGATTGCTGATATATTAAATTTAATTACTTAATTGACTGAATAAAAGACACAAACAACATTATAAGCAACTAGATGAAAATGAATCCTTATTTTTCTTTAATTTACAATAATATTTGTAACAATAACCTTTATAAAACAAGGACTTATTTTCATATTGAAAAATATGCGTTTGCTAGATACAATGGTGTTTGTAGCCTCCGTTCAGGTAATTTCAAAATTAAATTTAATATAACAACATCTGTATCTGTATGAAGAATAACATTCCCTAAAAAAATCAGTTACAAGCGCATATCTTCAAATAAAAAAGTTCATAATAACTTACATTTATTTCTGCAAAAGACATAACCAGAAGTACACTCTTTCCGAAGTACATTGAATTACAACTGAATCCCATTTCTTATTTTCTTGTTGTTTTCGCATTACACCCTGCTACTTTATTAAGTTATGGAATTGAACCATTGCAATATTATTCGTACTTGAAACGAACATTTCGCAGGACCCTGTATGATATTTTGTTCTTAAGATTACTCTTTTTTTAAAGGAATGTACTGTAAATGAAACAGAAAAATAGTGGTACATTAACAATCACGTCGTGAAAATTTTAAGTTATGCTAGTAACATTCTCTTCTTGTTAATCTGTAAGTATGTATCTACACATCTAGCAGTACATCCTGGCACTTGTATGACGTCACAGTTTTATCATGCTGCAGTCATGATAATTTATAAGTAAAGAATGATATTCAAACATTCAATAAATTATCCGTTACAGTACGAATAATCTAACAGTACGAAATGTAACAATTTCAGTTTGAGTTTGGATCCCACTTCATTAGATTGTTAATAATACCGTACGAATGCAAAGTAAACAAAAATACGAGCAGTTTGACATTAGATTGACATTTTCTCATACTTTAAAGATTCCAGTTTTCTCCGTGTAGCTATAGACATGTACACTGTAATTTGTATAACGTCACGATAATAGTATAAAACGACAGTGTAAGAAAACATTGTCTTTTTACTTTTGTCGCATTACGTTTGAGTAAAGTTTCCAGTATAGAATACAAACAAATCAATTAACTGTACATAAATCGTGACTTTATTGCCGTCGTTGCAGATTCAATGCGTGCCTATAAAACAATAAAAACCAACTACAGGATTTATCAATATTTTAAATTGCCAGGAGAATTTAATGGCCGGAAAACGAAACTGCGACTTCTCATGCAACAATGTCTCAATTCGTAGTCGAATTCTTTATTTGTCTCCAGACGAAAAATCTACGTTCGAATAAAAGCGAACATTGCAACCTGGTTATTAAAACGGCAAATTATAAACTTGAGTATGTAGTAAAGCACAATAACTCCGTTTACAGCAGTTATTAAAGATTATAGTCTGCTCAAGATATCCCCCGAAAACAGCGAAATGTTGTTTGGTCGGAGCAAAGCTCGAAAGCTTGAGTAAATTCTTGAGTTTTCAATCCCTTCTTCTATTTACTCAACAATTCACTTAGCCTGCCTCAAATTAATCTCATAATCGAGCACGTCCGCATGAACGAATTTGCTGCACACAACAGTGTTTAAAAATTCATCGGCGTCGTGATGCGTCGCGAGCCATCGATCAAAATTAAACTCGACTTCGCAATGTCGCATTGCAGGACACTAAAGTTTCGCTGGAATACGTATGTTTTGATAAAAGCTTCGATACATAAATCACCGAACTTTTACTGCCACGACCTTTATCCTTATCGGCTTTTATGTTACCCTCTTTAAGGAGCTGTTATTGTATTAGCCTTTGTAAGTACACATACGAATATCAAGTCATAATGTTTCATTTAATAACTACTTGTACAGCTTAAATTATATTCAACATTCAACCTGAAATCTCAAACAATCAATATGAACACCTCGTTTCCCTTTATTAAAGAAGTTTTTGAGGGCACATTGAATTTCTAAGAAAATCGTTTCTCTCCCATTGGTTCCAGGCGCTGCAAACTCAAAGCCACTAATACTCGTTTTCCTACTTTCATAATGGCAAATACAAAATTATTATTCAAATTGCGATGACGGCATTATAGACTTAATTGCTTTCATTTCAGATTTAATTAACGTAACTGTATTTCTTATCGCATTGCATACGGCCGGCGCTAATGCAGTAATTTTAGGGTAACTGAATGCACTTGTGTTATTCAATTACAGTCGTTAAAAACCCAACTCACAGTTCAAGTTTCCAGGAGACCAACAAAAACAACTAAATTTTCTACATGAGAGCACAATTCTGCACTCATCGTATTTCTGTTCCTTTGTTTAACAAAGCGTTCTACAATTAACCCGGATATAACATTTCTTCTTATTGCAATGAGCTAATTTAGAAAGGTACAAGCTATACAAACATTTCCCTTTTAATTATTTCAATTTTTCTACTATTTTTTTCAATTGGTTAACCGCTCTAAATATTTACTGAATTTCAAGATAAGTAGACTTGGAGGATCAATCAAATCTATTAAAATGGCGTATGGGCATTGCACATCTTAATTGCTCTCAAATGGGCTACATGTTTGTGGAGCACTTCAGCTAAGACAGCTTTTACATAAATAGATCCCCCGGCTGCCGACGCTTATTTGAAAAGGGAATCTTGAATGTTTGTTTGAACGTAATTATTTTAAATTATTTGCTTTGTACGACATGATCATTTGTTCGTCTTGCTGCCGCGCGAGCACGTCTT
The DNA here is from genome assembly GCA_033557875.1 of Quadriops clusia. Taxonomy (NCBI): domain Eukaryota; kingdom Metazoa; phylum Arthropoda; class Insecta; order Coleoptera; family Hydrophilidae; genus Quadriops; species Quadriops clusia. Next base: position 3,495 of record JAWQRP010004100.1, read on the forward strand.
AAATAAATGCAAATATGTACAAGGCCGTCCTTAAGCGAGCTTTAAGAAAATATGGAAAGTGGAATGTTTGTGATGACAACATTTCTACTGATATACAAAAATTTACGAATAATTTTCTTAGGTCTGTACAAATATCAATTTCAAAATGGAATCGGTAAGGGAAGGATCGACTAAAACACTCATCATTAACTTTCTGTATTACTAATAATACATCAATGTCTTCATACCGTAGTTTTCTTATTTAATTCCCTTTGTTTTCTTGAAAACTCGATAAATGAATTTTCACAACTTTGGTAGCGCTTTAACAATCTATCCTTAAGTTACTTATACATTTCCCATGCCATCTTTGATTGTTTTTAACTCATTTACTTTTGTGAAAGCTTTTGCTTACTATCAAAGTTACTTCGCAGTCTATTGTAGTTCCAATCACAACAGTTTCCTTAATTGAGAACATAATCTTATATTTTAAGAAAATCTCATAAAAGTTAACAAATGCTAACATATTGAACATTTTACTAAAAATGTGACGACGTTTGTTCTCAGATATCTAAGTATTAATTTACAATTTGCGATACAAAATTACTTAGCCAGCAAAATTACAGGATATTAAAAAGTTTCAACAAAGTAATTGGATATATTCAAGTAGAAAACGTCCTGAACTTATAATAGATTTGTTATCCTCAGGCTACAAAAGCGACAAATTTCAAGGAACAGAATAAGTGACGAAAATAGACGGGTAGTTGTTCATTGCGGCATTCAATATCATTTCTTCTTTTCAACGTATCTATTTTGAGAATTTCTAATAATGTTTATTTCATTCTAGTTCTTAGCTGCCTGATAGTTCCCTCCTTATTGAGGTGTTCCCTTCCTTTAAATTAACTTTATTTTTAGCATTTGAGTAAACACTCGTATTATTGAAATGTATAATACCCCAGGTCAAGATGATTACAATGTTTACCATTGTATTTATTACAATGATAAATAAAAACACTAACATAATCAAAAACAAAATAATCAAAACACTATATATATATATATGTCTCACTTTTAGCAACTATAATAGTAACAGATTGACCAACATATTTAAGAAATATAAGATTGACATCGTTTATAAAACAGAGCATAACAATCTAAAACATCTAGGGAACTATAAGGATCCGACCCCACCTTTGGATAAGAGTGGTGTATACATAATTAATTGTCAGTGTGGCGCGAGCTATGTGGGAGAAACAGGCCGTAATATAAAAACTAGATTTAAGGAACATCAAAAAGATATAATAAACTCAGCCATAGGCAAACACATACATCATAATGGACACAAAATAGATCTCAACAACGTTAAACTACTTCATCAATGCCGAAAGGGACATAAATTAAAATTACTGGAAAACTACGAAATAGATAAACTTAGAAACAACCAAAACTTAATTAGCCTCAACGAAAAAGGAGATATAAATTATAGACCCCTATATAAATTAATTTTACAGGGCACTGTGCCTCCTATTTAGCTCATGCGCCGCACACCGGTCAGATAAATCACAGTCACACTTAAAAGAAGGAAACTATTTCTTGAATACATCGACTTTACATATCGAAGTATAGATAAAGTATTCTACACGCAGATATCCAATAATCTTACACATTTTAGAAGTTTCTTATAACAAGCAAAAAACATTATATCGTATAATAGGCCATTATTGTGTTCGTTCAAAGTTTTATCTGTTGAATTTTAACGTGTTTTTTGTAAAAATATAAAGCTGATGCATTTAACAGTGATAACAGGTAGTGATGACTCGCAGAACAAATTTAAAAATGACATATACCAAAACTCTGACTACAAGTAAGTTTAAGCTATAACTTCTGTAATAATTGAATAAGATTAATATGTGAATTGTTAATTTAACTCATTGCATAATGTTAACCATTTTAGAGGCCTGAAGAAGCCGCAATTCACGCGGCGAAACCGGTAGCCTTACGAACTATTATAAATCAGTCAAGAAAGTACCAGAAATTTTATTTTCTACTCAACATTCACTATTTCAAATATTTTAATTCTTCACTTTGATATCTTAAAACAAATAAGTGATATATTACATATTTTATTATTCTTAATTAAGTAATACATATTTTATTATTTTTAATATATATCTCAACTACTCTAACCATTAAAAAGGAATAAAATATGTTATTATTTTACTCTAATAAAATATGTTTTCCGTGTATAATTATCAACATGTACATCTTGCTCGCTTCGCCTTCGGCGCTCGCTTTTAATACAGTGAACTGGAGCGAGTTAAGTTGTTTTAAAGATATTCATATTGTATTACGTAATTATTTTTATATAATCAGTTAGGTAATTATTTTTATATAATCTATATGTAAATAATATTTTTTTGATATTGTTTTCCTGAATTAATTATATGTTTTAATTTAAAATTTTAAATATTGTAGTTATAAATGAAATTAATTAAATCTGATTTGTTTTAAATATAACTAAAAAAAATCTTTAATTACCAAACAAAATTATTTCATTACCAAAAAAATTATGTATTTACGAAAAAAAATATTTATACATAGATTCTATAAAAATAATTACCTAATAGAATATGCATATCTTTAAAACAACGTATCTTGTTCCAGTTGAGATTATTAAAAGCGAGCGAAGCGAACAAGACGCACGTCTCAATAATTAAGGAGAATAATTACATGTTTTGATTCATATCGTAGTTACAAAAAAAAATATTACTGAATATTTTTAGAAAATGTGACCAAAAAATTCAGGAAAACAAGATGAACAGAAATTATTTATAGGTTATATGAAAATAATTACCTAATAGATTAAATAAAAATAATTACCTAATAGATTAACTAAAAATAATTCCCTAATAAAATAAATAAAAATAATTTCCTAATAGATTATATAAAAATAATTACCTAATAGAATAAATAAAAATAATTACCTAATAGATTAAATAAAAATAATTACCTAATAGAATAAATAAAAATAATTACCTAATACAATATGCATATTTTTAAAACAACTTAACTCGCTGCAGTTGACTGTATTAAAAGCGAGCGCCGAAGGCGCGAGCGGTTGCGAGCGAAACGAGCAAAACGGACATCTTGATTATTATACAGGGAATACATATTTTATTATTTTTTAATGGTCAGATTAGTTGAAGTACATATTAAAAATAATAAAATATTACTTATTAAAAATACTAAATTTTTTAACGTATTACTTATTTGTTTTAAAACTCAAAAGTGAAGAGTTAAAATATTAGAAATACATTTCTAATAAAACCGTATCTTGAATTAACTCGCTCCAGTTGAGATTATTAAAGCGAGCGCCGAAGGCGCGAGCGCTTGCGAGCGAAGCGAGCAAGACGGGCATCTTTATAGTTATATAGGGAACACATATTTTATTAGGGTAATATAATAACATGTTTTATTAATTTTTAATGGTTAGAGTAGTTGAAGTACATATTAAAACTAATAAAATTTGTATTGTATTACTTAATTAAGAACAATAAAATATGTAATACCTACATTACTTATTTGTTTTAAGATTATCAGAATTAAAATATTAGAAATAGAGTTCTAATAAAACCGAATCTTAAATTAACTCACTCCAGTTGAGATTATTAAAGCGAGCGCCGAAGGCGCGAGCGCTTGCGAGCGAAGCGAGCAAGACGGACATCTTGATGATTATACAGGGAATACACATTTTATAATTTTTTTATCGTTAGATTAGTTGAAATACATTAAAAATAATAAAATATATAATGTATTATTTGTTTTAAGATTCTATAGTGAAGAGTTAAAATATTAAATATTATTATTATCTCAAGTTCAACCAAGGCTCACTAGATATCGTATGGATATTCATACATATTAGATATCGTATGGATATTCATACATACTAGATATCGTACGGATATTCATACGTACCAGACTTCCCTACCCGAACGGAGAGACCAAATCGAGCATCGGGCATTGTCGGATCTGCTCGGGAGACGCGGAGTTTGTACAGCGTCTCCCAGCGGATTACTATATTTTTTATTTTATCGCCCCTCACACTAACAATAGTTCGCTGGAACGCCTTGAATATAGTTGATATTCCCGTTCGTGAATGAGTCAAGTGCGAACTACTTATGTTCTCGCTGCAACCCTTGAGTCACTGTATTATATAGAACGTTTATTATACCTATAGAAGGTTCCTTGTTTATTTTTTACTCTTAATATGAATGTCCACAGGTCCTTTTAACATTCACCTGCCTAGTAATTGGCTTCGCCCTGAGCTTCTCCATCCAATTCCGCTCGCACGAGGAAGGACACTTCCAGGACCCTTGGAAGTCCTTAGTCAAGACGACGGTAATGATGATGGGCGAGTACGAGTACGGCGACCTCTTCTCCGAGGACAAGTCGACCTCCTCGATCCGCCTGCCCGTGACCTCGAGGATGATATTCCTCCTTTTCATCGTCCTCGCCAGCATCGTCCTGATGAACCTAATGGTCGGGCTGGCCGTCAAGGACATCCAGACGCTACAGCAGGAAGGACACGTCAGGAGGCTCGAGAAGCAGGCGGAGTTCTTGAGACAGCTCGAGATGGTCATCTCGCTGAAGATCATCAATTACTTATGGCTGCCGAAGTTTGTTAGAAATTTTCTTAGGCGAAAGAGGAGTATCAATACTATGTTGGTTATCCAGCCTGAGAACATTGGGACTGCTGGGACTCGTTCTAGGTGGCATAAGAATTTACCACCGGAATTAGTGGGTTCGTATAATTTTCTTCGTTAGATAACAATTAATTATAATTAACAATGAATTATAATTAACAATTAATTATAATTAACAATGAATTATAATTAACAATGAATTATAATGAACAATTAATAACATTTAAAAATTAATTATTAGGTACTTAACTTTAATATATTATACCTATATGTTTATTTCATTTAAGAGGGTATAAAAGCCATAGCTGCAAGAAACGACGACGTGGGTGACGGTGACGACTTCAGGTGTTCGGAAATTCCCGAATTAGTGTCGGTGTTAAAGCAACTTCTTCAAACTTACACAAGAAGAGGATCGGCAATCTCGTTAAAATAAGATGATGTTAGTTATGAATGCGGGTTTAAGAGCTTTATATCTGGTTTACTTTAGTAATAAATGTTCCCTAATCCTTTACGAACTATGTAAATTTTTATGCGCAATCAAACGTGCGGAAAGTTCGCCCCCCGACATCCACGGCGCCGTTATTCCGATGATGGGGTTATTATTGTAATGGGGTTCATTAAAAAGGGATACAAGTTGAAAAAGGTTGTTTTTATTTGGAAAGGTCGGCGTAAAAAATCTGTCAACTGAAATAATGGTGAGTTAACATCGGCGGCGGCCGTGGCGCAGGGTTAGGGGGAGGGGTTGCGAGGGTGGAGAAGAGAGGACACGGCGTAGTAATAGGCGAAACTTTTTATGCGGTTGGCTGCCCTGCTGAAGCTTTAGGAAGTGACGTGAATCAAGATGGAGGAAGATGGTGTGAGAAATGTCCGATCATTAGAACAACGATTCGAATAATGTCCGTTCTTTCGGCCCCGAGTGGAACAATTTCACCCTTGAATTAGTTTCCCTTCTCCTACTCCAGCCTGCATTAACGCCGCATTAACAACTTCGATTATCCTAACGGATTCTTAATCCTGGATTATTCCTCGCAAAAAATGATCTGATCATCCCGGTGAATATGAATAAATACATTGATCGTTATTGTAATTGCACTAAAAGAGCTGTCTTTTTGTCTATTAAATATCTCGTGTACATTTTACTACGAGCTTGAATTGCACAATTTAGTAAACCCAGCGGAACCCAGTGAGAGAGAAACTACGTACGTACGTATATAATACACATCTGGTTTCCATAAGTATAGGTATTAGTCGAGTATCTATTAGTAATTTAAATGCCGGACATGACGCATTGTTAATAAGCAAACCGGAATCAAGTGTGTGCGGAGTGCATGTTCCCGGAGCTTTTCCCCGGAAATTACCGGAGCCGCTTCCGGGGGAAATTCCGGTTATAGTAGGCGTGTTTGCGCGCTCTTGGTTCGTCAACATTATTAACGTCGTTATCGCTTATGTTCTGGTGGTAATAGACTTACGGTGAGTTTGATTGATAAATGAAAAGTATGTAAGTATACTTATAAGTATAAATTTTGATTTGTGTTAGACAAAACATAATGTAGGCTAGAATGAAATATTTATAATATATATATATATATATAATTTATAAAGGCTTCCATAAAGTGAATACAATCAGTATCTACGATTTACCATAAACGTTAAAAATCGAGGAAGACCAAGTAGAGAGTATTCAGCATTATCAAAAAAAAAAAGTTGAGCGGAGTTATTTAATAAATCAGCGATTTTACGGCGGCCATTCTGCCCTTTCTCCATTAATAAGCGCTCCTGTAATCCAGGACGAGCGGAAAAACGAGGCTGCAATAAAGGAGAATCCTTGGAACAAAGGATGCAAATTTCAAGGATAGCGCAACTCGCCACTTTCACGTCTTACTCAGAATGTTTGCATAAATTGTTAATTTCCTCCACTCCAGGTCTAAGCGACGAAATTCCAGTTCATTACAGGAAAAATTACCTTGTTAAGTTCGCCTTTGACGGCGTCTTGAGCGAGAATGCCGGCATAAAGGTGTATCGGTTAATTAGGAAAATTATTCCGGTACAGCCTTTCAAGGATCATCATTCAACAGGACGACATCGTCATCATCAGCCATCGTCATCGCCATAATCATCGTCATCGCCATTCATCGTCATCGCCATCCATCGTCATCGCCATTCATCGTCATCGCCATTCATCGTCATCGCCATAATCATCGTCATAGTCATAATTATGACCATCACCAACGCGAATCCTTTCATACTCTGTACGAGTAAAAAAAAAAGTTTGTGAATAATATTGTTGTGATACCCAGCTAATTGAATTTCAATTATAGAGGAGGTGCATGTAATTGCAAACAAAATGAACTTTTTATACGAAAAACAAACTTATAATTGGATCGTTTCCACAATTGCGTCAATTTCTGTACATGCAGAGTTAAATCACGAAATTTGTTGCTTGACATTCAACGTACTCCATATACACGAACATATCTCCAGTAATTTTAGTTTATGTATTACATAAACTCACTTGGGGTTTATAGAATTGCTTTGTGCCATTATAGAAGCGTACATACGCGTATTCTCTATCATATCTCCTCCCAAGAGTATAATAATACTAATACTAACACCTACATATGTATTGTGTACAGGTATCTCTTAGGCAAGGACTACGTGAAAATCCTTTTTTCTAAGGACCTTAACCATATTGCTAATTATGCTGGTGCCGTGCCGTTTACCATCGTGTTTGGAGGTAATGTATAGCTGTAAGTCCACACTGAGCTGGCGGTTTTAGGCGAATGTGTTCGCTAATGAAACTAAATGAAATGTTAAGTTGCCCTAAGCCTGACTAATGTTTTGGGGTTTAGCTAAGTCGGTTTTCCCGATTTTTAGATCAGTGGTTTGTTTATCTTGTTATCATCACTGTAAAAAATAGGGGTGAATTTACATATTTTGTCTGCATTATTATTTTTCTCTCTGCGCAGGCTGCATCTGCGTCTCCCAGAAAGATTTGGTCGAGCAGTACTATATATATTTTTGAAGAATGGAAAACAACCAATATATATATATTAGATTCAAACGATTTTAAAAACATTAAACGTTAAATAAATAGGATTAATAACTGTTTTTGGTTTCTGTTAGTGATGGCTCCGAGTGCCAATATTAATCAATTTACAAAAACCTGGCTTTATTATAAAACTAAACTCAAAATCATGGAAGCAAAAACATCTTGCCGAGTGCACATACATAAATACATTCTACGATATACTTTTGTACATCACATAATCTTACTGTATACACATAATAATCTTATATATCGTTTATTAATTTAATATTATTTATAGTAATGTAATTTGCAATACATATTTGAATCAGTAGTACAGATGTTCCTTTTGTACGATTCGCAAACACTGGTTCATTTTACTACGAACTTCGTTCAGTATCATGTTCACCGCATTCATTGTGTTTTTGTTTTGTTTCTAACCTCACTCGTCTTTATCGTAGAATATAAACTGGATCAGCATCGGCTTGATGGCGACAACTTATTTCATCAAATCTATGATCACAGACACTTGCTTCTTTGACTTTTAATACACATTGTCTATTATTTTTTCTGCTCTTTCATTGCATGACATTGCCTCCTATAACATTTACGTATATGCACATTCCACAGTTCTTGATTATGTTCCATTCAACCACAGATAAACAGATAGCTGACCGAAATGCAGAATACAGCAGAAAGAATTTACATTGCTTATTTTGCAGGCTATGTTTGCAACAATCTCAATTTAAAGTTTAGTTGTGTATCGTGTTAGGAAAAATTGATAAATGAGGATGAAAATTTAAAAGGCGGTTATCAATTATTTTTGGTGAACAAAATTTACTCTTACGAAGGAAAACAGTCTTTAAAATGTCCAAAAAAAGAGGTTGTAGGAATAATAATAAAAATGCTCAAAATTTTTTATAAACTTTTTGAAAAAAATATAAATGTCAAAGGTTTATTAAGAACGTTAATTATACAAGAAATTAAAAAAAATAAACAATGTATTTTGCGAAAATGTCGAACATAAAGGTTTTTTCTGAATTTACTTATAAATAGTAAAATATTTAAAGAATGCAAATGGCGAGGTAAAACTAAACCGAACAGCAGCAATAGAAAATTAAAAATTTTACAAAACATGTAGTAAATGATATAAAATT
>JAWQRP010004101.1:0-12355 GCA_033557875.1 Quadriops clusia
TTTATTTATTTATTGTATTGTTAAGAATTTACAATCAGAATATGAAATACAGTTTTATTTACAAATATTTTCTAATTTCTTCATGTAACTGCTGGACTGGTTTTGAAATTACATGTAGCGTAAAATTTTTACAATTAATAAAATCCAATAGCCAACTAATAATTTTATCTATTATGATGAATACAAATAAATCCGTTAACTAACTAACATTTGATTCATAAATAAGTGAAAATTGAAAAATAAAATAGTGAACTAATTTATTATTATTTATTTATTGTTTTGTTAAGTATTTACAAGACGTGAAATTATATGTAGCGTAAAAAATGTTTACAATTAATAAAATCCAATAGCCAACTAATAATTTTATCCATTATGATGAATACAAATAAATCCATTAACTAACTAACATTTGATTCATAAATAAGTGAAAATTGAAAAATAAAATAGTGAACTAATTTGTTAGTATTTATTTATTGTTAAGTATTTAAAATAAAATTATAAAAAAAAATGTTCGCTTAGTATTCTGTGAATATATTACAAGTAAATTTCGCTTTTAAACTTCTTTTATTCACCGAAATTTTATATTTAAACCTTAAGTTGTCCTCCGTAATCGGAATTGTTATCACTCGCTACAATTGTCATTGTTAGATTATGTTTTAAATCATAATTCATTACTTACTCTTAGTTCTGATTGTATGTATATGATTAAATTGATTCTTCTAATATCTCTTCCCTTAATTTTCATTATTAGATTGTCTTTATCCTTTATTCCAAGGAATAAAAATTTTTTTAAACTTCGTTCATGTGAGTCGAGAATATAGACTAAAATTTTTCAACAGTTAAATTATTACAATAAAAATAAAATCTTATATTTTACCTTTTAAAGCGATCGTCTTTTTTTTTGTGTTTGACATTATTAATTATTATTATAAAAGTATACACATTCTTTATACTTTCACTTTCACTGTTTCTGCGTTAACTGTATTCCAGCGTGAAGTTACCTGTATGGCTCCAAGCCTGTTGTAGACGAGTCAATTGTAATCAGCCTGATTTAGACAGATTTAATTTTATATTAATTCTCCTTATATTATGTATTTAATATTGAATTAGGATTTCGAGGAAAATTGTATCGGGAATTATGTAAGATGTAGTATCAGAAATTAAAATCCTACGAATCTTAAAATGTATTTTATTCACTTTAACAAAGCAATTACATTTATTTAATAATGTTTTCTTCGCGTAATTCTTGAACGATGGATAAAATTTCATTGTTGATTAGATCTGAACTATTTCCAGCATTCTGTTCCGCTATTAAAACTCGCAGACGTTCCACCAATTCGTTGATATTATTCCAATAGATTAATTGAGTTTTGCCGTTTCGTATTAATTTTTTCCATTTCATTCCCTTTCCTGAAACGCTGATACTTCTGTATAGAGGATTCTTTGCACGAGTTCTCCGTTGAGACACTAACGGAGATGTTGGTAATTCCACGTTTTCTGGTACTCTGTGTCTGCTAAATAGTTTCGAAATAATTTGCGTGTATTTCTCTCCTCTGGTAGCATTTATTCTTTCATTCGGGTCATAATTACGTTTATGGGCATCGCTATTAATTAATATTTCCTTATATGTTTCCAAATCATTTCCCGTTACTGAACTCAAATTTGGTTGATTCTTAAATATTAATTCAAGTAAACCCTCGGTGATTGGATATGTCTCATCGCCCACGTGAATATTATTCTCCTCAAATGTTACTTCACTATTACCAATTTTCCAAGAATTATTTTGATGTTTTATGCCGTAGACGGAATCGAATTCTTTAGTGGTGTCTGCAATCAGTCCTGCTATATATGGTGTCACTGTTTCCCCAAGTCCTAATTGGTTCAATGACTCATTTATTAATCTTCTTGATCTTGAGCTCGTGCTGTACCTGCGTCTAATCGTACGCATGGTTGACTCCGGGTCTTCCTCTTCTTCTCTCGGAGAAATCTGGCCGATTTCTTCTGTCGGAATGAAATTAACCATACGTTCATTGAACTCATCTTCATTCTCTTCGTCTCCTTCCTCAAACACATCCTCATCTTCTTCTTCTCGTTTCTTAGAAATGTTTCTCTTTTTTTCCGGTGTTTGCTTTTCTTCTCGTTTAATTTCTAATTTGACGGGTCTCTTCTCGATCGTTTCCACGAGTTGTTTTAACGGTTGTACGAGCGGTTCCAAACTTTCTTGAGCTAGTTTAGATGTTGCATATTTGCTTCCCCGTAGTAGCTTTAGTTTTTCTTTAATATTTTTTCTAGCCCTTATTAACTGTTCCTTTCGTTTTATCGTCGCTTTATTCACAGACATGTTAACTTATCGAACGTTCTCCGACGTATGGAATGTGTTCTGGTAGGTTATGGTATTATAAAAGAATCGAATCCTTTCCTATACCGACCCTTTTTCATTTCACTATCTTTATCAATCACGAGAAAATCGTATCGATTTTGCCAGCAACGATTACACATCTCTTTAAATGTATCAAAAGAAAAGTCAGTATTGACATGGTCATCGTAAATATGTCGTAAATTGGTGAGATCTTGTTTGAATAAAATTAAGAAGTTAAAATTATCCCGGATTAATTGTTTCGGAATTTTTGCATAACATTGACTGAGGTAAAAGCAATCTATGTTTTGATGACGTCCCCTGCAAAAATATTCTCTAATTTCACTTTGAGGTGAACAAACAACGTCATCGAAGATTATGACGGAATCTCTTTTCGCTTCCTCCGGCCTGATGATTTCCTCGTTTTCATTATACACATGCAATTGTATTTCCTTCATGGGTCTCACCACCTCGAACAGAAACCTATATTTTGACTGATTCAAACTTTTTCCATAGACGTACAGGTTTTTGAATCGTATACCGTTTTTATGCATCAACAGAGCCAACACGCAATTCGTCTTTCCGCAACAACTATTTCCGGCTATGCAGGCGCGCACCGTCGAGGGGAATAAAATGCCGTGACGTTTAATGTTTGTCTCCGTCCTCACGTCGATGTTATCGTAGTTTGGAATCTCTAGGTTTTGTCGTTGTTTAACCAAACGCATGTTATCATCTACTGAACGAGGCGTTCTCGATCTATAAAACTTTATACCCGTGGTTCAGAACATTCAGTTGATGTTCGTTAATGGAGAGAACAGGACGTGTTGTAAAAAAGAACAGAAAAGTTGGTGGTGGTCTTCTTAATAAACTTATCGACTCTCTGCCCTTCGAACTACATATAGGGCCTTACCAGTTCTGTGGGCCTGGAACTCATCTAAGGGAGCGTTTAGCAAAAGGGCACAAGGGCATTAATCCCTTAGACCAAGCTTGTCGCATTCACGATATAGCATACAGTCGTTCCAAAGATACAGCGACTCGAACAGAAGCGGATAAAGTATTAGCCGAAAAAGCTTGGGCTAGGGTCAAATCCAAAGACGCTCCTTTTAGCGAAAAGGCCGCTGCGTGGGCGATTACTAATGCGATGAAATTAAAGGGACATCTAGGCGCGGGAGTTGGTAAACGTAAAAGAAGAAGAACTGGGAAGTTGCCCTTTACACGATCTATCCTGAATCCCGTTTTGCGTGAGATAAAAACTAGCAAGAAGAGGCCGGTTAACACCTACAGCATTGCCAGAAAGGTTGTGTCGCGTGTGGGCAAAAGAAACGTTCACATTCCTCGAGTAATTCCGATTCCGAAGCGAGGCGGATTCCTGATACCATTGATATCGAGTTTGGCCGCTCTCGGTGGATTGATTGGCGCCGGATCTAACATTGCGAAGGTCGTGAAAGAAGTTAAGGCTGCCAAGGAACAGTTGTCCGAAGCTCAGAGACATAACGCTGCGATGGAAGCGATCGCTATTGGAAAAAAGGGCTCGGGTGTGTTTGTCAAACCGTATCGAAAAGGCTGCGGTCTAGTTATTGAAGGGGCAAAAAAAAAAAAAAAATATTAATTCCTAACAGAGCATTGAGCGACGTGGAAATCGTACGATATGCGAAACGATTGAACATTCCCCATTTCAGAGGTTGTTTTATGCGAAACTGTCTCCCATTCGAGCCTTTCCCACTCGAACGAGCCGTGGTGAATTTGGACGATAGTAAAAATCCGGGAAGTCATTGGGTCTGTTTCATCAAGCACCGCGATCGAGTTTTCTATTTCGATCCGTTCGGTGACGCCGCACCACCTCGTGAACTCGTTCGCTATTTTCGAAACTGCGATGTGTGGTATAATTTCGATACGTTTCAAACTTTCGGCAGCAGCGTCTGCGGTAAATTGTGTTTGTTATTCTTGAGCCGAACATAAATTGAACGGTCGCCTTCATTGATCGAACAGTATGTCGTTAACTTTTACTTTGATAGGTACTCAGAGCGAACTGAACGTAAATTTTTATCCGCCGATCGAATTGGAACAGGACAAATACGTGTTGGGTTTGGTCAGTTTTCATTCCGTGAATACGATTCCGAACGTCACCGAACGAAACAATAAAGTTCATTATACAGAGAAGGTCGGTGACGAGCCGGTTAGGTCTAAACGTGAGTTGCAAAACAAGAGAGATAAAAAAAAACAAAAACCAACAGAGACGCAACCTCCTCCTCCTCAGCAAGCAAAACAATCTCAACAGCAGCAGCAGCAGCAATCAAAACCACCTCCATCATCACAACAACTTGAAGAACACGAAAGACGGAGACAAACATTAACGATCTCCCCCGGAACGTATGAGGTGACGGACATAGCGAATTATATAAAAGCGGAATTGGGTAAAAAAAAAATAGATTTCGATTTACATCTCAATCCGAACACTCTAAAGTGTGAATTCAGAAGTAATTGTGCGATTAATAATTTATTCAAAGATAGTGTATTCAATCTCTTGGGCTATTCTTACAACTTATTTCACGAAAATACCACTAACGTTTCGGATTTGCCGTTGGAAATTTCGAAAGTATTAACGGTGAGGATAGACTGTAACATCGCTACTGGATCCTACGTGAACGGTGAGAAAGGACATACGATTCACGAATTTGGTATCAACGTTGATCCCGGGTTTGATATTATTGAGGTGCCTCGAAACATAATTTATTATCCCATCAATACGAACAGCATATCCAATCTCACGGTGAAGATTCTCGATCAACGTGGTGATTTAATCGACTTTCAAGAACACGGGATCGTAGTGAGATTGGAATTGAAGAGATGGGTGTAGATTTTCACGAGTATAAAACCGGAAAGAAAATATCTCGACCTCTCAGTAGCATTTTGAAACTACAAACCACAACGTCGGTACCATCATCACGACGTAAGAGAGGAATTAAAAAAACGAAAAAAACGAAAAAGGCATCCTCTTTAACGAGTGGTAATATCGCATTTTTACGTTCTTTGGGTTTTAAAGTGTTGGTGTGATAATGACGATCGACAATAGTTCTCTGGATATTTACGAAGGCGTGACCTTCGATGAAACCATCACGAAATATGAATTTCATTCTTATCAGCCATATTCTACGAATTTTCAGAACAACGATGAAATTCGCATAGCCATACAGAAAAATGACATATTCACTCTCCCCTCCGAGTCCTTTTTCTATATCGAAGCGGAGTTCAAAGCGAAGGATGAGAAAGCCACAGACGATAACATACCTAAACTTGTGAACAACGCTTTCGCTCACATGTTTAGTGAAATAAGGTATGAGATGAACGGAGTGACCGTCGATCAAATTAGGAATCCCGGATACGCGACGACCATGAAAAACTATGCCAGTTTAAATTCAGCCGAAGAAGAAGTTCTCTCCGTGGCCGGATGGCTTGGGAAAAATTTATCGGTCACGCCCACGGTCCATCTCAATCGCGTAAATGCTTGTTTACCGTTAAAAATGTTCCTCGGTTTCGCGGAGGACTATCGGAAGATCGTTGTGAATGTCAAGCAAGAGATCGTGGCGATCAGAAATCGTCATGATCTGAACATGTACGTCGGCAAGACCGACACTGCCGAAGGCGTTTTTACTCTGTTGAAATTTTATTGGGTGGTCCCTCACGTGTCCGTTTCGGATGCCGTAAAATTACAACTGTACAAACACATGGACAGGGACATTCTCGTGCCGTTCAGACAATGGGAGTTCCACGAACATCCGTCGTTGAAAGCGAACAGTTCCGAAAAAGTTAACTTACGCACCACGTCGCAGTTGGAAAAGCCGAGATTTATAATCACAGCCCTGCAAACGGATCAAAAGGATAAAATCATGGGAAATGCGTCGCAGTTCACGTCGGCTTCCTTGCGTAATTTACACGTGAATTTAAATACCAACGTGTATCCGTACATGAAGTATCAGTTGAATTTCAAAGAAGGTCAGTACGCTCTCGCATATCGTGACTACGCGAACTTTCAAAAAGCCTATTACGGTCGTCAACCTGATCCCTGCATAACGTATGCGCAGTATAAAAACAATCCCGTGTTCGTCATTGACTGTTCGAAGCAAGAGGAGATAGTGAAAAATTCCACTGTGGATGTGCAGTTAGATTTGGAAGCGCACGAAAACTTCCCCGCAAACACATCGCTTTACACCTTAATTCTGCACGACTTTTTGATCCGTTACAACCCCGCCACGGGAGACGTACGTCATGAATCGTAAGGGTGAAGTTAGTGAGGAATACCAACGCGTCGTGGAAGAACTTCACGCTCCCGCCCGACGAAATTTCCCTCGACGGCGAACGATAATCAAGCACAGACAGGACCTGTGGCAGGCTGACCTTGCAGATTTTCAGAAATATAGCAAACAAAATGGCGGACATAAATACATCCTGCTCGTCATCGATTGTTATTCGAAATTTCTGTGGGCTCGACCGCTGAAAGATAAAACGGGACGTGTGGTGAGCGAAGCTTTCGAGAGCATTTTACAAGAAAAGAATAAGGGACGGCGTCGTAAGCCCGTTCACCTACAGACCGACGACGGCAAGGAATTTTTCAACAGTGTATTTTCAAATTTGATGAAGAGGTATGGCATTAACCATTATTCCACATTCTCTAGCAAAAAGGCCGCTATCGTTGAGAGGTGCATTAGAAGCTTGAAAGCTCGTTTGTACAAGAGATTTAATCTGCGAGGTCGTTATCGGTGGACGGATATTTTGGACGAGGTGGTGGCGGAATACAACGACACGATCCATTCTACGACGGGCATGAAACCCAATAGCGTGACCGACAGAACGAAACTGTCCGTTTACGATCGCATAAAACGGTCGCATTTGAAGAATCCCTTTTCGGTGGGTGACGTCGTTCGCATCAGCAAACACAGAGGCGTTTTCGATAAATCTTATCATCCGAATTGGACGGCGGAAACCTTCAAAATTAAAAAGGTCCAACTGACAAATCCGACAACGTACATTCTCGAAGACACCAAGGGCCATAAGATCTTGGGCAGCTTTTACAATGAAGAGATTAGACACGTTCGTTATCCCGACGTTCATCTAATCGAAAAAATTCTACGACGAGATAAGAATCGCGTTTACGTGAAATGGTACGGTTTACCGGAGAAATCGTGGATAGATAAAAAAGACATTCTCGCTTAGAATTCCCTTCAGTTCGAGCTCGTCTCTCTCGCTTGCGACAATGATGATGAATTTCATATTTCTCGCGAACATTATCGATTCGATCTTGTACGTAACGACGCCGGATAATGTAGCGCGATGCTTCGTCACGATCGATTACGATAAAAGTTTCAACGACACGTATCCGGACAGATGGACGCACATGATCACAGACGAAACGAAACAACCCGCCGTTTGTCGAACGAAATTACGAAAGAATTTCCAGGACGTTTTTCTAAATTTCAAGGTACGTTATTTGTTCCCGAACGGCACGCAGATGTCCGTACCCGAGGAGGAGGAGGAGCAGGAGGGGGAATGGCTATCAACGATGTACAGTCGCACGAATTATGAAAATTATATGAATCGATGCTATGCATACGTTCACGTGGAATTGGCTCTGATATTGATATTCGTTTGCATTCAATTCGGAATAATGGCGATATTATTTCAACGACGTAGACGACGAGGATTACATCAGCAAAGTTCCTCTGAATCTATAGTGTTTGAGTGATGCATTTTATAATTCCAACGAAGTGGGGGATGAAAGTTGAGTGAGTATATATATTGATGATGAAAAAGTTCCGGTCCTCGTGGAAGTAGTAGATGATGATGAATGGGGGGCGGCGTCCTCTCGCCCGAAGACGATCCCATGGTGAAAATTTTCTTCGCCGATTTACAAGGATTCCACGTTTTCGTTCACAACGACGACGGCGAGGATGAAAGAAGGGTGACAACGTTCGTCTGCAAGGAAATATCGGCGTTCGATGCGACACGTGACGTTCTGACCACGGAAGTGTTCTCGCCCCCGTATCCTTGGAACGCGTTGAACGCCAAAAGCAGGCGGACGGTGTCATGGTTGACGAGGTATCATCATAATCTACGATGGAATTCCGGTAACGTGCCCTACGCCGATTTGCAAACGACGGTGCGACGCATGTTTCATTCGGCCGACGTCGTTTACGTGAAGGGCGAACAAAAAGTCGGATGGCTACGAGAGATTTTGGGTGGTGGTGGTGGTGGTACAGTGGAAATAGTGGACGTGACGACTAAATTCGGATGCCCGCCTCTCCGAGAACTGTTGTCCAGTTATTGTTGTGTGTATTGCGAACCTCTGACGACATGTGCGCACGACAAATTAACCGTACGCTGTACGATTCATAACATTATCGCGATTACTCGATGGTGGAAGAAGAGGAATAAGAAAAACGATGGTTGATCTGTCGGATGCGGTGAAAGAAGAAAATGAGAAGAAGAAGAGGAATTTCATATATGCGATGAGACTTTTATTCTGCGTCCGGCGTCATCTCCTTCGCTTTCAATACTGTATGATTTTACATGCGGAAGATTGCGCCCTCTGCGAGGCATTATCCTTTGTTCTGCTCGCGCTAGAGGAAGAAGAAGTGCGGATGCATATTCCGTTCGAAAACTATCCAGAACCGGTGGATTACTTTCGAATCGTGATAGAACAAATGATGATACGACCAGAAGACCTTGAGGAAACAGAAGTGAATATGCAGAATATTGACGCGGGATTTTTTAACGAATATTTCTGCGTCGAGGAGTCAGTCGTGAATCGAACCTTGATCGATCCGTTCTTCTTCTTTCTCGAGTGCGACGACGACGACAACGATAACAACCACTAGTGAGAGGAAAGAGAGAGAGAGAGAGATGAATTGCAACGAAGACCTGGCTCTTCTTCGGTTGATTGAAGAATTTAAAAAAGGCGCTTTAGCGGAAGACGTATTTCGAGCAATGATCGCACCGCTCGAAGGTCTCGCTCTCATGGCCGTCTGGGATCGATTGCCGAAATCTATAACCGAAGATCCGACGATGCAAGCCAAAAAACCCTGTACAAAACATTACTACTATCCAGCCAAGTCCATATTTCAATGGGACGGTCCACCGATGCCTATCTATAAGTGTCCTATCTGCAAGGGTGAAGGAGAGGGTAAAATAAAATAAAACCAAACAAAACTTTATATATTTAAAAGAATGCACAATATAATCATCTTTTGTATTTAGAAATTTATTAAATAAACAATACATTTCTATATATTATTATTATTATTAAATAATTATCCATCAAAACCCGAGATAATTCCTTTAAAACCAATACATTCTATCTGTTATGAAAAAAAATCTTTACATATTAAATATTAGCAAACAAATAAAAAAAACCTTTATATTTTCATATTGGAAAATTTTACATGTTAAAGAATACATTTTCTATATATTATCAAATAATTCTTTAATATTGTAAAAACCTTTTATTTAAAAATTTATGAAATTTCTATACATATATATTATTATTATTAAATAATTATCCATCACAACCCGAAATAATTCCTTGAAACCTTTTATTATTTTTTTTAAATTCACAAAATAAACTTTATGTATTAAACATTACCAAAAAACAAAAAACCTCTATATTTTCATATTTTTAAATTTACGTGTTACAGAATACATTTCTATATTATTTATTAATGCTTTAATATTATTTAAATGAATATCCAACACCTGAGCTAACTCCTTTCTTTGTTTTCTGACGTTGGCTCCATTTTTTTTTCTTCTTAAAATAATCGATTTCCATCCGATCCAATGAATTCGATTTGAACGGCATCGTTGCAACTCCTCCTGCCTCTCGAGATGAGATAGATTGTGTCTTTTGTGCAGCACTCATTAAATAAACGGATGTCAACATCAGAAAGCTTATTGAACCTTTCGCCCAAAAATAAAATGTTTTCTGTTAATTCAACCAATATTCTCTCACCGAATTTCGTATTAGATCTTCTCATCCCAGTAATGCGATAGCTTTGGTTCATGACAAGTGATGTTAAATTAATTAATTCTTTAACCTGCGCCAATTGTGAAAGTTTCATAAATAAAGATGTTCTGGTATTGTTTCTGTTCGAACCGCTGGAACCAGATGAAGACGCTTGAGGAACATTAGACATTTTCGTTTTTAAATTCACAGAACGCGAACACACACACACTTTAAACTGAACTGAATTAAATCCAAAAGAATACTGCCGTAAGTTTTATTGAAACACACTAACAAGAGAGAGAGAGGAAATTAGTAGGAAAGAGAAAGATAAATATACTAATTATTCTATTATTCTTAATCACAATACATGTTTTATGTAAGCTTTGTTAAATTTTTCACATGAAATAATACTACCTGAAAATAAAAATAAATAATGATTATATTAACAAGAAAATGCACTAATCGCTGAAAATATATTTGTGAAAGAAAGACATTATTCCCATTATTCAACAAAATGACAACAATCAAACCTATCATTAAGAAATTCTTACTTGTGAATTTCGGAGGGGTATTGGTAAATATTATTATTATTATTATTATTTTCTATTATTATTATCATAAATTTGTTTTAGTATTCTACCACAGAAAATATATTTATTCGGAGCAAGCCTCCGAATAAAAGCCGTGCGATATACACGGGCAACATCGATGGGTTGCCCGGTATATTTACTCTTTACTTATTCTTCAACTCCCTTTATGTGATAGAGGAGGAGGATGAAGTTTAAAAAGGTTAGTCTCTCTTCTTTCAATTTCTTTTCTTTTTAATTAATACCATTTTTTTTTCTTTTCAGAAAAATGTAAGAGTAAAAAAAATAAAATATTAATTTAATAATAGAATTATATTTATTCAAATTCCTATCGTACCCTCTGCTCAAGGACAATAGACAATATAAATATATAGCACTTAACAAACAATCAACAGTTGATGATTAAAGTGTTAACGATCAGGTTTGATTACTTTATTTCTTAATTTCGTGTGTGCGTGTGTGTGAAAACAAAATGACAACTTTGGCTGAATTAACGCAAGAAGTGCTTCCCAAAATAGATAATGCGGTGAAACTAATTAAAACATCGATAGAATGTATTTCCATTTTAAAACAAATAAACAAGTTTATATTTTTAATAAATAAAGGCATACGTTTGAAAAGTAAGAATTTAGGAAATATTTTTCAATTAGAGAGTCAACTCTCGCTTTTGAAATATCATCGTGAACAAGTGAAAAAAATCAAACGAGAAATTATTTCTTCTTCTCCTCGCTCTGATAATCGACATCTAATTTGGCAAGAAATGGAATCATGTTTTGATTGTCGCATACGAAGTGGAGTTATTTTAAATTTAACTTATAAAGACCCTATTATATTTTTGAAGAAGAGTTTTCGAATATTTTCAAATAAAATTAAGGAAATTGAAAAGCCAATTAAGGTAAATGTCATTCTATCGGGAAATTATACATTACCATCTACGGGAGCTATCGAAAATAAATCTTTTTCAACAGCGAATGCAATTATTGATACTTCCACAAATCTTAAAATTTGGTTTAGAGATAATGTTGAGGATAAATTGTTGACTAAATTATCGGAATTCCAAGAACGCGATTCTGGATGGAGTTTAGTAGAAATTTTAAGTCTCAAAGTAAATATTAATAAATTTGATCCGTTACATTGCGGTTCCTTTATCGACTTACCGACAGCCATTAAAAATAAAAAAGCGATTGTGAACGTAAAGAATCGAGATAAATTTTGTTTTCTTTGGGCGGTCTGTAGTTCGTTGTACCCCGTGAGAAAAAATTCCGATCGAGTTTCATCTTACCCCCATTTTAGTGAGGTATTGAAATATGATGGGTTAGAGTTTCCATTAAAACTGAAAGACATTCCTAAGTTTGAAATTATGAATAATTTATCAATAAATGTATATACGTTAGACAAAAAACAAAAGGTAATTCCATT
>JAWQRP010004102.1:0-12354 GCA_033557875.1 Quadriops clusia
CGGTGACATAATGTAACGCCGAGCGCACCCTGTCGGCTGGGTCCCAACTAAACCGCTACGGGGTCGCCCGCAATGTAAATTCTTTCCGCTGTATTCTGCATTTAGGTCAGCTATCTGTTTATCTGTGGTAATATATACAAATCAATATTTAAATAAAATTAACAAACACATATACATGCACACACACACACACACACACACCTACACACACACGCAAGACACACACATAAACACACTTTGATTAAATTTTTCGTTGTTGTCATTTCATTTGTTATATTTCCTCTGATGAAGCGGTCAAACCGCGAAATGCGTAAGGAAAAGTGCATTTAATTTTATAAAATAAGGACTATAAGCCCAAGATTATAAAAATATATATAATTATAAGTCCAAGAATATACAAATATTTATATAATATATATATAAATATATATATTATATATATATATAAATATATATATTATATATATATATAAATATATATATTATATATATATAAATATATATATTATATAAATATAAATATATATATAATATAATTATTATAAAAAGGGTAATAATAAATTTGTACTTACTTTCAAAGTAACAGGGGACCATGCATTTCTTTTGCTTCATTAGTTTTTTTGGGCAGTTGCGGCCACCGTTCACTGGATGGATCTAAATCAAAGTCAATAAATATTAAATGGTGAAATAAAATATTGATAACAAATATATATATGAATACTAATAAATATAATATAGAAAAATAAATATAATGTACAGTAATGAATATAATTCGGTGTTTTTTCTCTTCTTGATATATTTCTTTTGTTATAATTATTGTTTTATCAAAATAGAAATTTGTGAGCTATTATCTATTCAATATTTTTTTTAAATGTAATTTAAACATCGAAATAAATAATCAATTATTTTCTAAAAAAAATTTTTAATTTACTGCATAATCATCGTATTACCAAAGGAGAATCTATAAGAAATACTAATGAATTTATTACATAGTATTAAATATAATACGTAATAATAAATGTAATTTTTACAATTATCAAAGTATCACCTTACCTCTATATTCCTGCTTTTCTTCATAATTCCCATTCCACAAGTCTCGGAATCCGTTATACATTTGGTCCAAGGGGACCATCGGGAAACTCGGCAGTTAATCACTGGTCCATCAGGATTGCTGAAAACTGTTGTGATTCGATGGTCTGCTGAACTAATGTGATGGTGATTGTGTGGAACATCGGAGACTGAAAGCAATAGAGAGAAACATGATTAAGAAAATTTAGACATAAATATCGTATAATATAAAATCTAGGATAATATAATAGTTCAAATATAATAGTTCAAATATAATAGTTCAAATAATTGGTTGTCTAGTACCACAGTTATTGTGTGAGGCGGCATCGTTCTGGATGCTGTAGGACAAAGCTCCTGAAATACTAACGCCCAATTGTTTTGTGTGGGCTGTTCTGTTTGTGACGAGTTCCTCTAAGCAGCGTGAAAAAAGCAGTAGATATTATGTATTGTGTATTTAACGAAATATTTAAGTACGTAATTGTATATTAAGTCACATACTTTGGTAATCTTTGCAAATTACTTGGCACTGTTCTAAAGTCCTGAAGTTGTTCGGGTTGCCTTGGCAACCGCTGAAGCTGAAGATCTCGCATCTTCCTTTTATATTATTGAAGAACCATCTGTCTACGTTGCTCTTGCAAATCCCGACGTCCTTGGGAAGTTTGCAGGCGCTTGCTTTTTTTTTTAAATAAAATAGTTGGGTGTACATTTATTTTTTTTTAAGTAAACAGATTTTTTTTAAATTAAATTTGGTTATCAAAATTATATTTTGAAAATTATATATATATATATATTTTATATATATACATATAATCAAAATTAAATATCTACAAAACCAAATATTACTTACCATCAGGGTCTTCTTGGTCACAAGTAGGAACATCATCATTGACGCATTCGACAGTTTCCTCCATCTTCTTGCATTCATTATTACTATAATAGTTGTTACGATAGTCGTCGGTTTCTTCTGTGTCTTCTTCATCATCGTCATCGATACCATAAGGATGAGGTCTTTGCGTGAACCCGTATCTATCCCCATTTCTTCCAATTAGAGTATTCATTGATACTCTATGTCTTCTTTTAATACCTTTTCCACAAGTTGCGCTGCAAGGGGACCAGTCAGACCATTGGAGCGAACAATTGTCCACCTACAAGAATAAAATTATTTGATGAGAAATGAGTTATTGATAATGAATAAGTCGTTGATGATGAATATGTCGTTGATGATGAATAAGTCGTTGATGATGAATAAGTCGTTGATGATGAATAAGTCGTTGATGATGAATAAGTCGTTAATGATGAATAAGTCGTTGATGATGAATAAGTCGTTGATGATGAATAAGTCCTTGATGAATAAGTTGTTGATGATGAATGAGTCATTGGTGATGAATAAGTCGTTGATGATGAATAAGTCGATGGTGAATAAGTCGTTGATGAATAAGTCGTTGATGATGAATAAGTCATTGATGAATAAGTTGTTGATGATGAATAAGTCGTTGATGATGAATAAGTCATTGATGAATAAGTCGTTGATGATGAATAAGTCCTTGATGAGGAATAAGTCGTTGATGATGAATAAGTCATTGATGAATAAGTTGTTGATGATGAATAAGTCATTGATGATGAATAAGTCGTTGATGATGAATAAGTCATTGATGAATAAGTCGTTAATGATAAATAAGTCCATGATGATGAATAAGTCGTTGATGATGAATAAGTCCTTGATGAGGAATAAGTCGTTGATGATGAATAAGTCCTTGATGATGAATAAGTTGTTGATGATGAATAAGTCATTGGTGATGAATAAGTCGTTGATGATGAATAAGTCGATAATGAATAAGTGGTTGATAAATAAGTCGTTGATGATGAAGAAGTCGTTGATAACAATTATTAAAGTCAAGAAAAATCAAACTAACAAATGATAAGTAATATTATTGTAAAGAAGTAAATGCTCACCTCCTCGATCTCCTCTCGTGTGCACCCCGGCCGATTTTCCTCACACTCTATATTATGTTCCAAAAGAGGAGGATTATCCGTCATGATGGGACACTTCTTGGCAGCCGTTCTCGTCTTGTATCTCCTCCCTCTCGTCTTCGTCCCTTTCCCACAAGAAGAACTACAAGTAGACCAATCAGACCAATCCGTCAATTCGCATTCCGGATCAACAGGTTTCGAATGGGTTTGCACCCGACAATGCCTTTGGACCCCATAGCAAATGGATCTTTGGGTAAGTTTGCTCGATTTACACTTAGCAATTCCGCTCCTGTCTTTAAACTGCCTTTGACGATACTTGATGCCTTTACCGCAAGTATGAGAGCATTCGGACCATTCAGACCATTCGGTAAACTCACAATCTTCGTCGTAGGAATTTCTGTCTATCTCCGAGTTGTCGCAGGTTTTCTCGTATAGCCTTTGCCGAGAAAGATGTAATTTCGCCAGAGGGGGTATTTCCGCTCCTGAATCGTCATAGAACGGGGATCTTGGATCGTTCGGACTGTTCGATTTGATTCTTCGAATTGGTTGGCGAGGATGGGATGGTTTGTTGTCGGACTAAAAAATGTTTTAGAAGTTGAAGGTTTAAAATTTGCACTAGTTTATCGTATTGTAACGGGTATTTTATCTGATCTTATCTTATATTTACCATATAAGTGTAACCATCATCAGTACCAGCATCATAGGGGTACAATTTAAGCGTTCTGGATTCGACCCACGAACAATTTTTCAAGCACAACTCGAAGCTGGATACCCCAACGATCCAATCCGGAGACGGAGTGATCATGGAGACTAGGGACATCAAATGGTGTTTGTTGTCGACTCGGAAAACCGCAAAGGTTTTCCCGGTTATGTTAGGGTACGATATTCCTCTCGCTTTTATTATGGTTCTTATATGATCACTCTGAAATTAGTACATAATTTGTGAGTAAGTATGTTGTTTTTTTTGTGTTTATTTTTTTGTCACTCAAAGATAAGAGACATAATTTGCATATCTATCTACTGTTCTAAAAACAACTAACAACAAGTACATAAGATATTTTTAAAGCAGGTAAGTACATCTTATCCAAGTTCGTTTCGAAGATGATGTGGATATTTTTAAGTGTATTTCTCACATCGATTTTTGTAGTATTGTATTTGTGGTTAATATCAAGATACGGGTTTTGGGATGATAGTAAAACAGTGGATGAATTTCCTTGTGCAGGAGTTTATCAGATCAAAAATTCAAGCTTTGTAATTATGGATGCAGAATTAAAAAATGCCATAGAGATGGATGACTTACGTTTAAAAACGAAGAAATTGGATAAAATCGATGAGGCTAAAGTGGAGGAAAGTGAGCAAGAGATTGGAAATAAACGAGATTCTATTGAAATTAAGATTAATTTTGATCCTGGGAAACCTTCAACGGATTTAAATGATAATGCTGTTAGTGCTAGTCCAAATAAATAAATTTCTTCTAATACAATCATAACCATTGATTGATTTAATTGTTGTTGATCTACTTAATAAAAATTATTAATAAAACAAATAATTATTAGAAGTTTATTTGTTTCCTGAGTTAAATATTCGATCCATAAGCACAGGCAACAAAATAGATTTGAGTATATGTGATTTGGGTATATGTGATTTGGGTATATGTGAATTGGGTATTTGCTTTTAGATTAGAGGATAATTGCTTTTATTAACCAATCGTGTTTTTCGCAAATTCTCATCATTATGGAGATCCCCGTGGGAAGGAACACGTTTCGCGTTAATCGCGGGGGCGAATTATAATCCCGCAATTTAACCCCCGAAATCAATTAGCGCGGAATCGAATTAATTAATTTACACTGCAATCGAAGCTCCCCTAAATCTTCTTTGTTGCAACCTTGAAATTCCGAGATCGCGTTCGATCGAATCTGAGCATTTCCCGATTCATTGACTCCCTCAATTTAATGGAAGCTGGAAAAGTTTTATCAGTTTAGTCATTATTGAAATTGAGCGTCGCTCGGCCGTATTTTGAGCAAAGCAAATTGTTTTATAAGCCTTTCCGAATCCTTCCTGGCCTGATAAGAATTGGCTCTTTGTTCCTATAATTAATTTTATTCAAAACTTCTTTAATAACGGTTTGAGGATCAAATTAAAAAAACGTTAGGTGTACTCTTTCGAAATTAGTCTCTTTACTTACTTTAGCCTTTAGCTCGCTTTCCAAAGCTCTGGTGGCCCCATGTTCCGCAAGTTGTTTCAATCCATCACTGGCGATGTCGCCGTAATTCCAAAATGTATAATTTATGCTATGGGAAGCTCCAATGATGTCGCTAAACTTGGTTAGCCAGCTATTTTGGGGAAAGTCCTTTGGATGAGTATTTCTTGACCACATGCCCTCGAAGGTAACCTTTATCATATCAGAAATGTAATTTGTAGCAATTATTGTTACTAAAATTATTGTTAATACATAATAAAAATATAATAGCCTTGTTTCCTTAAGCAGTTCCAATCAATCTTGAAAAGGTAGCAGCCAATGGCGTTTAGAAAAATTTTGCGACCTTGAAAGCTATTGGCTACTAACTACCGGCAACTGTTTCAGACAGCTTATGAGAGAACAAGGCTAATATCACATAGTTATAAGTTTTATGCGCTAATATGTTGTTTAAGTTTGAATAACAACTTTTCTAAATATAGAAATGGTCTAATGGTAAAATGTACCTCATATTTCGCTTCATCGCAAGCGCAGCAATCCGTCAAGACGTTGGGCTGCTGCTCGTCATTTTCTTGCACTTCTTCGCAAACAACTTTCGATAAGGGCCCATCGTCGCTGTACCAGAGCTCTCTCGATTCGACGATTGTCGCCTTTATTGCTACACAACCACTTCCGTTGCCGGGGGCCGTCCATAAAACCTTTATATTAAAATCGCTCAGTTTACTTCTCATGAATTTTATATTGAACTTGGGAAAAGTTGAACTTTCGGAGGGAGATTGCGAGGAATTTTAGTTTTTATTGCTAAATGTTCATATACTATTGTAAATCTTACACATAGGTATACAGTTTTAAAATTTATTAGAAATATGTATTTACTAGAAATAGACAATATTTTTTTCATAACTGCAGTTATCTTTCAAGCTTAAAATATTGAACTACCATTATAGGAAATATTAAAATATTTATTTACTTTAGTATTCAATTTTTTAAAAATTATTTCCGGATCTTTATTTCTACAAGACCGAACATTGGATATTTTGATTATCTAATTAGCTGTTTATATCCTTCATTGCTCAAGATTTAAACCAAAGTTCACTGCATAATAAATTTCTTTAAATTCAACTTTAAATTTGAAACAAAGTACAAATAAAGTATGTATACAAATAAAGTATATATACAAATAAAGTATGTATACAGATAAAGTATGTATACAGATAAAGTATGTCTACAAATAAAGCTCCTAATCCCCAATACATAAGCCCCGTTAAAAAGAAAGGCGGAAAAGGCGCCACAAACGTTTCACACGGAGATTGACACGGTCACATTGTGTTTCCCTTTTCCGCCCTGATTCGGCCCGCTATAAAACCTTTATGTTAGAAATATTCAGTTTTACCGAGTTCCCCTCATGAATCTTATTGAATTTCGCGGTAACCCTATTCCCGGGAAGAACCGTCCCGGTCGGTTTAGTGTTATTTTGCGGTGTTTTGTTTTGCAATTACCATATTTCCCGGATTGTAAACGGCGCAACACATGTCCGGAATGTATAAACTTCTTCCGCTTTTATCATCAGCGACGGGGTGAAATGCAATAAACTATAAATAAACTAGGACGAAGGAAAGGGAGCACTTAGAAGGAGTCGCGTTTAACCTCAATCCTGCTAACTGCAAGAATTTCTATATACATACATGGATTCCCGGATTTAAATTGTAGGATTTATACTTATAAATCGAGTCTAGAAACAACATTCGAGAATCAACACTCGAGAATCAAGGTTCCAAAATCATGACTCTAGAATAAAGACTATAGAATCAAAACGTTAATCATTATTGTAAAATTAAGATGGTAGAATCAAGAGTCTAGAATAAATACACTAAACTCAATACTCTAGAATCAAGACTCTAAAATCATGACTCTAGAATAAAAAATATAGAATTAAAACTAAAGGATCATGATTGTAAAATCAAGACAGTAGAATCAAGACTCTGGAATCAAAACTCTAAAACCAAGACTTTAAAACCAAGACTCTAAAACCAAGACTAAAACCAAGACTCTAAAACCAAGACTAAAACCAAGATTCTAAAACCAAGACTCTAAAGTCAAGAATTTAGAATGAAGACTCTAGAATCAAGACTCTAAAATCATGACTCTAGAATAAAGACTTTACAATCAAAACTTTAGAATCATTATTGTAAAATGAAGACAGTAGAATCTAGACTCTAGAATCAATAGACAAAACTCAATACTCTGGAATCAAGACTCTCGTATCAAGACTCTGGAATCAAAACTCTAAAATCGAGACTTTAGAATCAAGGCTCTAAAACCAAGTCTCTAAAACCAAGACTCTAAAGTCAAGAATTTTGAACGAAGGCTCTAGAATCAAGACTCTAAAATCATGACTCTAGAATCATAACGTTAGGATCATTAGAGAAAAATCAAGATAGTAGAAGCATGAGTCTAGAATCAATACACTAAACACAATACTCTAGAATCAAGAGTCTGGAATCAAAACTCTAAAATCAAGGCTTTAGAATCAAGGCTCTAAAACCAAGTCTCTAAAACCAAGACTCTAAAGTCAAGAATTTAGAACGAAGGCTCTAGAATCAAGACTCTAAAATCAAGACTCTAGAATAAAGACTATAGAATCATAACGTTAGGATCATTAGTGTAAAATCAAGATAGTAGAAGCATGACTCTAGAATCGATACACTAAACGCAATACTCTGGAATCAAAACTCTAAAATCAAGGCTTTAGAATCAAGGCTCTAAAAAAAAGTCTCTAAAACCAAGACTCTAAAGTCAAGAATTTAGAACGAATGCTCTAGAATCAAGACTCTAAAATCATGACTCTAGAATAAAGACTATACAATAAAAACTTTAGAATCATTATTGTAAAATGAAGACAGTAGAATCTAGACTCTAGAATCAATAGACAAAACTCAATACTCTAGAATCAAGACTCTCGTATCAAGACTCTGGAATCAAAACTCTAAAATCGAGACTTTAGAATCAAGGCTCTAAAACCAAGTCTCTAAAACCAAGACTCTAAAGTCAAGAATTTTGAACGAAAGCTCTAGAATCAAGACTCTAAAATCATGACTCTAGAATAAAGACTACAGAATCATAACGTTAGGATCATTAGAGACAAATCAAGATAGTAGAAGCATGACTCTAGAATCAATACACTAAACACAATACTCTAGAATCAAGAGTCTGGAATCAAAACTCTAAAATGAAGACTTTAGAAGCAAGACTCTGGAATCAAGACTCTAAAATCATGACTATAGAATCAAAGCTTTAGACTCAAGATTGTAAAATCAAGACAGTAGAATCAAGACTCTAGAATCAATACACTAAACTCAATACTTTAGAATCAAGACTCTACAATCAATACACTAAACTCAATACTTTAGAATCAAGACTCTAGAATCAATACACTAAACTCAATACTTTAGAATCAAGACTCTAGAATCAATACACTAAACTCAATACTTTAGAATCAAGACTCTAGAATCAAGACTCTAAAATCGTCTCTAGAATAAAGACTATAGAATCAAAGCTTTAGAATCATGATTGTAAAATCAAGACAGTAGAATCAAGACTCTAGAATCAATATACTAAACTCAATACTTTAAAATCAAGACTCTAGAATCAAGACTTTAAAATCATGACTCCAGAATAAAGACTATAGAATCAAAGCTTTAGAATCATGATTGTAAAATCAAGACAGTAGAATCAAGACTCTTGAATCAATATACTAAACTCAATACTTTAGAATCAAGACTCTAGAATCAAGACTTTAAAATCATGACTCCAGAATAAAGACTATAGAATCAAAGCTTTAGAATCATGATTGTAAAATCAAGACAGTAAAATCAAGACTCTAGAATCAATACACTAAACTCAATACTCTAGAATCAAGACTCTGGAATCAAGACTCTAAAATGAAGACTTTAGAATCAAGACTCTAAAATCATGACTATAGAATCAAAGCTTTAGACTCATGATTGTAAAATCAAGACAGTAGAATCAAGACTCTAGAATCAATATACTAAACTCAATACTCTAAAATCAAGACTCTGCAATCAAGACTCTAAAATCAAGGCTTTAGAATCATGCCTTTAGAATCAAGACTCTAAAACCAAGACACTAAAGTCAAGAAATTAGAATCAAGATTCTAAACTCAAGACTCTAAAATCATGACTCCAGAATAAATACTATGGAATCAAAGCTTTAGAATCCTGATTGTAAAATCAAGACTCTAGAATCAAGACTCTAAAATCATGACTCTAGAATAAAGACTATAGAATCAAAGTTTTAGAATCATGATTGTAAAATCAAGACTCTGGAATCAATACTCTAAAATAAAGGCTTTAGAATCAAGACTCTAGAATCAAGACTCTAAAATCATGACTCTAGAATAAAGACTATAGAATCAAAGTTTTAGAATCATGATTGTAAAATCAAGACTCTAGAATCAATACACTAAACTCAATACTCTAAAATCAAGACTCGGGAATTAAGACTCTAAAATCAAGACTCTAGAATAAAGACACTCGAATCAAGACTCTAAAATCAAGACACTAGAATCAAGACCCTAAAACCAAGACTCTAAAACCAAAACTCTAACATCAAGACTCTTGAACCAAAACTCTAAAAATCAAGACTCTAGAAACAAGATTCTAGAATCAGGACCCTAAAATCAAAACACTAGAATTTAGACTGTAAGTATAATCGATATTCTAGAGTCTAGAATAGAGGTTTGTTCCTGGAATATTTTAATCCTAGGAACGCCAGACATCCAGGATTGTACAGGTGGATGAGTCCTTGTTCATTTACCTGTATTTCAAACTTTGGTAGAGCATTCGTGGCAGTGACTGCATTCTTGCATTTATCGCTGAATTTTGTGAGCATATCGCCGAACAGCTGGAGAGACCCGACTGAAGGATTCCTCGCCCCTCCAATAATTTTCTCGGATTGTTCATGTTCGACGATGAGGAAGAAGTCCCTGAATTTATACTGGGCCTGGTAGTCCGGGTTGCTTCGCAGGTGAACTGAAAAAGAAAGAATAAGAGAGGAAGCTGAATGTATGTAAATTCTCGCTTGCGAAATTCATAAATTTTAATATCTACGTTCACTTTAATGTTTTTTCTGTAAGGAAGACATAAAGGAAACGAACATAAAGAAAGAAATTAAGATTTGGTGTTTTTATATTAAAAATTAGACATTGTGCCGAGAAAAACAAAAATATTAATGCAGGTCCACCTCTAGCAATTGAACGAAAAACCAATAAAACTGAGTAAATTGATAGAACTCAATAAACCGATAGAAGTTAATAAACCGATAAAACTGAATAAACCGATAGAACTGAATAAACCGATAGAACTGAATAAACCGAGGAAGTTTCCACGCAAATTATCAGCATGTATCACCGGCTTCGCAATTCGTGCAGATCGTCCAGAAATCGCGATTTAATCAGATTGTTTAAACCCTTCTTAGAATTAATGAAGCGGCCGTTCCCATTGAAAACGTTGGGCTGACTCGCGATTTCGATAATGAGTTTCTTCTCCACCTATCTCTGCATCAACGTCGGTCTCTCTCCACCATTACGGCCTTTAATGGAGTCGCCGACACCAATCATTCCGGAATAAATCTGGTCCGAGTGCAATTGTCTGGCTTCATTTGAATTTTTCTCTGGGTAAGCAAACAATCGCGCGAAGGATAATTGCGCAAAGAATAATTGCTCAAAGGATAATTGCGCAAATTAAGCCGACAGGACAACATGAGCTCGAACTATGAACGTACATTCCTTTTTCATTTGCATAAAGGATAGATAAGGATTCATGTTTAAAAACCTAAACTTATTTTAATTCCCATGTTCATTATACAATCTATCCTTACAATAAAATAAATATGTGAAGCTCGATGTATTAGTAGTCTCAGTTTTCAACTGGTTCAAATTTGGATCTTTCCATACCCTTCCATTATCATACCCCCAAGATTAAAGGGTTTTACAACAAAGACCAATCCCTAAGAGGCCAATTACTTTTTTCGACTTCATATATTCGGCGTTTCGGCCATATTTCATTATTAGCCGCAAAACGGCCTTTGTGCCTCTCAAACTTCTGCCAAGTTTAAAGCGAGCTCAAATTGAATTCGAAATAAAATTTCGGACCGCGGAAGCTGACAAAAACTTCTTCAGGTGGAACTTTCCGTTCTTTTGCTTCCCTCAGCGCTGTGAATACCAACTCTTTATTACATGATAAATTCGGAATTTTTTATCCGGGGCCATTAGGGTCAATATTTAAAATCGCCGCGCGAGAATAAAGCAACAAAAAAAACGAATTTAAGTTTTGTTTCAAGCTGTTATTCCGAAGTGTAAATTACAGCGCGGGAATGATTTATGAGGACAGGACAATGCGCCCTTTAAAACATTTACTTTGTATAGACATGGCCGAAATGGCGGTCTGAAAAGGGCGGTCAAGACTGATCACCCTCTGCTGATGACAACTGATATAACGATATAGCGAACGCCTGCCAGCGTCAACAGCAAATAAATTTGACGCAGTTGTGCACTCTTGGTCCTGTTGTGGGGATGGAGCTCGAGCGCAAGGAGTTCCATATTTAGGGCGCACAAAGTAACCAACTTTAAGCTAACATTATCGGCAGCATTCAGTCTAAAATGCAGCGCAGATCGTGCAACTTGTTCTCGAATTGTTATGTACTAACTTTGATGGGAATCAAACTCGAGCAAGTTGTTTAATCAGGCAGTCACTGCACAGTCTGTTGGCAATATAATGTGCCGACGTTTTGCAGGAGTAAACAGAGTAATGGGATCTGTTCGTGCAATGCTAATGCGATCGAGTTTCCCTGGAAGAATTGTGTCTGTAGTCGTATATGTATTTTGGTTTTGCAATAAACATCTATAGGAAGTCTCTTACGAGATGTTGCATGGTTTAATTTTAATTTGATTCTAGTGCAGAATCTGAAGAATTCATTTCGTTCCAAGTAATATCAAAATTATTCGTATCTCAGACAAGTTTCAAAATTTTTTAAGATAAAATTATACTTAACAAACTGAAGAATTAATTTCGTTCCATGTAATATCAAAATTATTCGTA
>JAWQRP010004103.1:0-12354 GCA_033557875.1 Quadriops clusia
TATTACCGTTTTTACAATTTCATCATTTAAAACTAAAGAGCCACACACATTTTGTTTTGTTTAAATTAATTTAATTTATCAACGAATAATGACGACTACTGTGCTATTTGCACACTTTTAATAATTCAACCACAAATAAGATTTTTTGATTTTTATTTTATTTTATTATATATTTTTAATTTTGTTTTTACTTTTATATATATATTGTATAACTTAACATCCCATTTTTAAGATTGTTTTATATATTTTTATATATCTGGATGTGTATGCTTTTTAGAGGTCTGAGGATGTCTTAATAAGACGAAACCGGTCGCCTTCCGAACTAATAAAATTGTCAGGAACAGTGCCTCCCTTTTATTTTCAAATAAATATTGGTATTAAAATTTAAGTCGGCATTACTGGTCAAGCAAAAACCTTATCAACTATCATTTGTAATGATAATTGGAGTGAAAAAATTGTTCTCTTTTTTTTAGTGGTCTGCCTGGCCATTAGATTTAAGTCCACCTAATTTCTTTTCGTGGAGTCATTTGAATATTTGAAGAATCAAATTTAAAAGCAAAGTTAATAATTACTGTTTAATGCAAGTTTAGACTTAAAACTCAGATATTTCGTACTTGGTCAAACTCATCTTAGGAAAGGATATATTTTACTTTTAATATATTTTTTTAATGTTTATCTAATATCTTATACCAAACATTAAAACATAATTAAAGAACAACTTGTCATCCAAGTTGATTAAACCCATAATTTGTAATCAGCGATTGACGGACATTAAATACGTATCTGTCTATGTTATATAACTACTGAAAATAAGAAAAAATACGATTTTGTTTCCTTAACATTTTGCCGAATACTTGCACAATTGGTGGAGGCGCGCGGCTAAAAGTGGTTTATAAGATTCTATCAAGTCGGTTCTTATAATTTTGGAAAAATAATGCAAGATCAACATGTAGTATTATGAAGAAAATTAAATAACGAACTTGTATAGTACAAGTATACGCAGCAAATCATTAGCTTCTAATTGATCTACATTATTTGTTCCGCGACATTTTTTAAAGCGAAATTAAACGTTAATTACATTGGAAGCATCTATTCCGCAAATGCATTTTACAGCATTCTGAGCCGCGAACGTAGAGAAAAGTGGGAATTTCCTGGTAAGTGCGGAGGAAGCGTGCGAAAACGAGCGGCGAGTAAGAAACGTGTAATAAAATAATAGAAACACATTTCATTAGTTCGATAGTTTATTGCGCGTCCCACGTCGCCTCTTCAAAGACATTTTACAAGATGTCTCCACATCCGCGCCGAGATTTAAATGAAGGATATGCGCTTTTTTGTGACGGATTGCGATACAAAGTCTATCTTTTTACGATTTCCTGTGGAACTAGTGACTCGTGCAGAGAGGCTATCTGCTCTTATTGTCTCTCAAAGCTGCGCGCTCTGGTCTCATTGTTTCGAAAGTAGTTGAATTTCTCGTTCAGGTTCACTCTCAGAGCTCACGGAGATGTTATGGCGACGAAAATTAACACTGAAATGCATGTGTTATGAGCTCTTGTAAGTGATACTTGTCCCTGATTATAAAATGTAATTGGCTCGTTTACAACGTAAGACAGCAAATTTAAGAAATTTACTAGGTTTAGCTTTCTTTTCACGCACATAAAAAACAATAATAAGAACATAATAGAAAATTGACGTTGGCTCAGGTATCAGCTTAGTTAAGTTTACCAAGAAAATGATACATCATCCCTATAGTAAAGGCAATCTGCGGATCCTGAGGCCATAATTCCTTAATTAATGATTATAAAGCGCTCCTTCATCTTTATCCGAGAACTCTTGAAGGAGGGACACCGTTTAGTGCAGGGATGAATCTTACCCGAATAATAACGTCTTACATAACAAACGCGTGTCCACTCCTTGAAAGCTAACCCTCTATAAGGAATTTAATTACAGCGCCAAGTCTGTTGACTATTGACATGGTCGTTACAAATTCATGGGAATTCAGAAACTTTGAAATTCATAATTCTCTCATCATTTAAATGTAAAATTTAAGGTGCACCGAATTGCATTTCGTGCCGAAATTATGCATTCGCGATATCAGTTATGAACCCTTATAACCAATCCTTCGGGAATAAATTCGTTTAATAAACTTACGAATCGGCGAATCTAACTAACGTCATTATTATCATTATTATTATAAACTTATAAAGTCATGAATTGTGTCTCCCAAAGAGGGACTATCCTAAATACGTCAGGGTTAATGCAGCAATTTCGTTGCAAGAAAATTTTATTGCTTCTAAACCTACATAAATAATAACCGCAGTCTAGACCTGCGCCCCTATACGCAACCTCCATATTGCTTAGATATATGAATTTCTGATTAATGGCGTAATCTAAATTCAGTGCCCCTGGAATTCGTAATTATTTGATGGATACTATTTATTAGATCCCGATCATAATGTTTTGCACCCTCGTTGTGCAGATAGCAATTTCTATCATATCCACGCATTGGTCTTTATTACAGGGCAATTGATATCAAAGATCTAAATCAATCAGCTTAATTACAAAGGCATGAGTAATATATGGTATGTTAGTGTGCCGCAAGGAATGTTTATTAGGGCGTATTATTAATAGATGTACATTTGTATTGATTGAGGCAATGGGATCGATGGCGCATCAAGTACATAATACTAGATATCAAACTTACACGTCATAGATTTATAACAAATTATCTTTTGCAGCAAGTCTAAAATATATCATTTTGGTTAAAGTAATAAATTTTTCCTGATACTTGCACAATTGGCGGAAGCGTGCGGCTAAAAGAAATTTGGCAACAGATCTTTCAAACTGGATGAACGTAAATGTATGCTGTTAATACACTCAAAAATACCAAGCGATTAAAATGGAAGTTTTCAAACTAAATTAGTTTAGTTAAATGAAATGGGCGGCAAGTTTTTTAACGCGTGTTTTAAAGGTGACTTCTAATTTATTGACTCAACAAACAACGCCGCATCTGAGTCCATGAGCTACAACGTCATAGTCATAACAAGAAATGTTGCTTTAACTTATTATAATTGGCCACAATACGTTATTGTGCAGAAAAAAATCCATGTAATTGCGATAAAAACAATTACGTACTTCTAGTTATTATTCAGTTGAATAGCAACTTGTTGTAAATCATCACTATTTACCATAACGTAACGTACAGTCATGTTTAGTGCATCTTCTCTTTATTCAGTTTAAAAATGATTCAACGGAGAGATAACAATATCAATTTTACTATAACTTCATTTCGAAATTTGACACCAGTTTATCAGTTATGCTCAAAACATTTTAGTACTCGATAATAATTTTATGATTGCTCATAAACTGTTAAACGCGTTAAACTCTTTCAGTCGTTTTGTATAAAGTAAATTACTGATTACTGCAATAGTGTGGTGAAGTACAAACATGAAGGTGCTCTTGTGTTTTTATTTTACGTTAAGTGCGTTATACTGCAGTATAATATTATAGTGTAATTAAATTGTCTGTGTCATTTTTCAGGTTTTATTTATTGCGGCTCTGAAATCGCACCACTATCAACAGATTTGGGCAATTGGATGGGGAATCTCCCTGAGAAACATAGAAACTCTCCAATTATTTATTTAGCTATACCTGGATCCCACAATAGCTTTACATATCTAATAAATAAGGATTCAGATGTATCTCCAGACTTGTCATCAAGATGGGCTAACATCATAAAAAAACTATCTCCAAAGGATTATGCTGGATGGTGCAAAACTCAGAATTTTAACGCGGAAAGTCAGTTGTATGCAGGGATTCGGTATTTTGACATAAGAGTAGCAAGTAAGAAGGTAGACAATGATGACCACGGGAAAGATTACTATTCCTGTCATGGTTTATATTCTGGGCCCATTCGTGATCACCTCCAGGAAGTGACACGATTTCTGGATGCTCATCCAAAAGAAGTAAGTTTTGTTGTTAAAATAATGCATGTTCAGACAGATTATTAATAATTTGTTACAGGTTGTTATATTAGACTTTCAACAGTTTTATGATATGGATGAAGCCGACCACAATTCTTTAATATCCATAATCAAACAATATTTAGGGAGAAAATTGGTGCCGTATACTCCGAAACTGATAGATCTTACATTAAATAACTTGGAAAGGAATTCCCAACAAGTTATTCTTTTATACGGACACGATAACAAATGTAACATTTTATCAGTTTTTTGCCGCACTGCTTTCCCATCAGCTTACCATGGGACGAACGACAAGAATAAACTTTTCCAGGAACTATCAAATGACCTTAGCGAAAATCGATTAGCAACTCTAGGCCATGTTTCCCAGTGTATTTTAACACCCACGGCAGTTTTTATTGCAAGAAGTACGTATGATACTTTCGATTAAAATGTGTTTATTAGTTGACTTAGAATTGCTTATTGTGCATATGCAAATTGTAGGTCACGCTCTAGCCAGATTCAAAGGGCTTCCTACGTTAGAATACCGCTGCGCTAAACCTTTAGCAGATGTACAAGTCGAATCCTGGATCCGTTCGCAAACCCCAGGGCCGAAGGGTGTAAATGTTATTATCAATGATTTTATCGATTTATACGACAACGAATTCTCTAAAGAAGTCATCGAGCTAAATCGAAAAACTTTAAATACAATTTGGGTTTTAAAACCCGCAAATAAGTAACCTACTACTAGTTGTTCCGTTTGCATCAGTATTATAATAAAGATTTCCTTCAGCAGATAATAAGCTTTCAAATATACAAAGTATAAAAAGTCGTCCCCGAAAATACAGCATAAAAATTGCCCCGATTTATATCCAGCGAAACTAAACTGGGAGTTCATGGACAACGTGATCAGATGCTGTAGAATAATGATACCCCCTCCTTTGATCTCGCTCCCACCCTTAACTGAGGTAGGGGTAGAAGTGGATTCTGTGTTCCGCTACCCAGTCTCTGACAAGCGGGCGTTTCGTATGTGTCAGTTGGCAACCCGTACAATCACGCGCCAAAATAGAAATAATGGCTATTATTGTACTATGCTAAAATGAATGCGAAACATTAGCAGCGTAGAGGGGGAGGACTAGGCCCAGGCCAGCAATATCCGTGTTGTCCCCAGGAAAACCGAATCCCAGGATCCCATCTGAATAAAATAAATAATTGTAGTGGTGGCACTTTTTATTTTCTAAATAAATAAACTACTTGTGAATTTTATCCCGTCGCAGTGTCCTTGCTTTATTTTTCTTTCCGTCCGAGCTTTCAGTGTAGCACTTTCATTTTCCTTTTTTAAAACACCTCGATAAACAATCTTAGAGACGTTATTACTTATGGAGGAAGAGATGCTTCTTGTTTTTTTGGAGTGTTTTTGTTTTGTAAGTTGTTGAATATCTGGTCGCGGGAGACAAACTCATCGAAGATGTATTTTTAATAGGATGAAATAAACTCAAGTGCACTGAGAAGTGGAGATATATGATCTGGCAATATAAGGATTACTTTTCCTGGATTATTAGGTATGTCGTGTCAAGTGCTTTGGGTCGGCATGAGCATGGAGCAAAGATGTATTTTATTTCATTTTACATCTACTAAAAATTCATTAATAGAATTATACCATAACATTACAACATTTAATAGAAAAAAGTTATTGATATATTTATTTTGAAACGGATAAAACATATCCTCGTGGAAGTGCTTTTCTTATAAATTAGGTCTTTTATGATTTTTAGTAGTCCCTTCTTCTTTCACAAGGAACATTTTTCAAGGTGGGCGTGTGCTGAAGTTTATGATCTATTTTTAGTTAAATGCTTATTGCATTTTTACTTGCTAGCTAAATTTGTAATCGTTACTATGTTACACAAACGTTATTTAAGATATTTGTTATAATTCCACTTGCATTAAGTTTTGTTGACTTTTCAAATTATGTTAAGCGCACGCATACCTTGACCATAGTTTCATAAAACACTTTTAAGTATTTATTTTAAGTTGCTTAATTCCTAATCGATGACCGCATTTAGCTTGTCAATAGATTTCATTTTGAAGCTACTGGTGGTACGTAAAGACCAATCCTATTCTAACAGTGATATAAAGTTCAATAGTCAATTAGTTTCGACCGCGATCCTCGGCATGAATATGGGATATTGCGGATTTGCTGTCCACGTCAATTATTGTCTCTAGCCTGCTATTAAAATGAAGTGAATTTCGCAATAGATACTAGGTTTCTCCACCGAAACATTTTCATGAAATTCACAACAATTTTTATTCATTTTTATTTATTCATGTAACTACGCAAACTGCCGCAATGGAAAAGTTCAGGATTATAATTGGACCAACTGCAGGTAGAAAACTGCAAATATTTTTTCGTGGCAAAAGTAGGGAGGCGTTAAATTTGATAAAATCGCACTTCGAGCTTTAAAAACGCAAATATGTGCTTCAGTAGCCTGTGTGAGTTTGTTAGGGATGAGTAATTTTAGAGCTTTAACTAACTAAACTCGCTTGACTAATCTGTTTGTGGTCACAGGACCCTAGCACCAACTATATAGATTAATGCTTTTGCATTGCCGAATGGTCACATGAACATGGCGGCGTAAATAAAGAAATTATTTTATAAATTTTTAACTTCGCGGATTAGCCTCAAAAGCTAACTTGAAAACTTCCTCGTCTCATGCATTTGTAGGTAGTGCAAAAACATTTCATTTCCGCGCAAGTACCAGAACCTCTGATTCAAATCATTCCGGAAAGTAATTAGAATTTGCGTAAATTACAAAAGTTCACCTGCCAAGATCAGTAAGTGGGTAAAGCCACTGCCACCATATTTGATTATAATCAAATTTATTGGGAACGCAATGGCGTAATGCTCCAACGAGTGGGACTAAAACCCACATATAAAGAAGAGTGAACGAACTACGCAAATAAAGCAAACTATATTTGTATGTACGTACGTTATGCAAATTTAAAATATACACATTCTAAATAATACGTAACCTATCTAAGAATCATTAAATTTATGTCGTTTACATGAGAGAATGAAGTTCGTATTTGGCAGAACGGCGTATTAATATTGAAACTTCATTTATTTTTGAGCAAAATTTAAGAATAGTTACATATTAATTAATTTTCTAATAATTTTGTCACCTTAAGGTGAAAGTAATTGCAGATGTTTGGAAATTATATAGGTAGAGATTTTCGTTTTGACTTGGTGCTTAATATACATGAGATATAAATATTTTACCATAAAGAATCATTGATAATTATACTAATTTTATATTTTATGTCTTTTAACTTCCAAAACAAAAAGAAATTCTCCTGAAAAGAATATAAATATCGGTGAAACGTTGAAACAAGGTCAAGCAAAGTTAAAAGATTACAAAGATATTGAAATGTTTTTAAAATATATAATTAAATCTTTAAAAATAGATTTATTTCAAATTAATAATACACAATTTTTGCACAACATAAATCAGGTAGTTAGACGAGGATGACAATCCTTCTTTTCTACTTAAAATTATTACAATTTAATATAACATATATGTGCATATACCAAAAATTTTAATTCTGATTTAATGTTAGAAATTGGTTGAATTTTTTCAAGACATTTTTACGCGTATATGTTAAAGCGACAAAAACAGCCTGTTATATACAGGGTGGTCCATTTATCCTGATACTTGCAATTATCGGACAAACGAATCATTTTAGAGAGAAATGGTTTTAAGAATATAATTTAATGGGAAGGGGGAAAGCGGAATACATGATGAACGATTTATTTGTATGACGGGTTCAAGGATATTTCAAGGTCATTCGATTTTTTTAAAATGGAAACATATAGTTTTTATTGTTTATTCATATTATTAGCAAGAAAATAAAATACTTTTGTATAAAAAAATTTTCAAATTAGAGCATAGTTTCTTAGATATTTGTCGACAAAATATTGATTTTAGGAATTTATTTTCTTTCGGTAGTAGACATATAATACTTTGCAGAAACAAAAGAACTTTATATTACTTCTTATATGTCTAAACATTTATTAAAAATAGCAACACTGTTCAATTCTTTCCCCCGAGGGTACCTTTAATTGGAATCGATAAATGTAGTTTTCTTAGTGTTTTTTTCTTCATGCTGTATAATAACACATATTATGTGATAAAAACAAATACCACTAGAATGTCAATCACATAAAGATCTAGGCAACGTTTTGTTTTATTTTAAATAGTACCTACCTATCAATTTTTAAATCAATTAAATAAACACCTCACTGACAGCACTATGATATTGTTGAATTATCATTTATTTTGATCATTCTCAAAAGTAACAATTAATTGATAATAATACTATTTCAAATAAAATAAAATGTTTCCTAGAACTTCATGTACCTAGTTGCCATTATAGTCGTTTTTGTATAGTAAAACATGAACAAAAAGGACACTATGAAAACTACATTTATAGATTCGAATTATAAGTACCCCGAGGGAGTGAATTGAACAACGTTA
Source organism: Quadriops clusia (assembly GCA_033557875.1). Lineage (NCBI taxonomy): Eukaryota > Metazoa > Arthropoda > Insecta > Coleoptera > Hydrophilidae > Quadriops > Quadriops clusia. Next base: position 8,489 of record JAWQRP010004103.1, read on the forward strand.
TTATTTTTAATAAACATTTAGACATATATGAAATAATATGAAGTTCTTTTGTTTCTATAAACCGTTATATGCCTACTACCGGAATAAAATAAATTTCTGAAATCAATATTTACTTGACAGATATCTAAGCAACTATGCTCTAATTTGAAAAATTTTTTATACAAAAGTTTTTAATTTTCTTGCTAACAATATGAATAACCAATAAAAAAATATATGTTTCCATTTAAAAAAAAATTAATGACCTTGAAATACCTTGAACCCCTCATACAAATAAAACGTACATCATATATTCCGCTTTCCCCCTTCCCATTAAATTATGGTTTTAAAACCATTTGATTCTAACATGACTCATTTGTCCGATATTTGCAAGTATCAGGATAAATGGACCACCCTGTATGTATACATATGTTACTACAATTCCTGCAGTAGTATACAAATTGGCAATGTAGATCTTAAAACAAAACCTATCCCCATATCCATTAAACGAACGTATGGATGTACGTCCAGAGCAATAAACACGTTAAGTAAGACTACATATAGGTTTATGTATATCAAGAGTGTTGGAAATTAAAGGAGCCATCCAACCTAATGCACCCAAATGGAATACAAACTAAAATATATTACATCTAACTTCTGCTCTTTGCTCACTCAACTTTTGTTTTGCGGCTTGCACTGGCGCAGCAATTTATTTATTTTGAAACAAAGACCATTGCTGATGAAGTTTAACCATTTTCCTAACAACTACAGCAGGATACAGGAATTTCTGCGCAAAATAAATAAAACAGGCGGGAGGCAATTAGGCGTACCTTTTTCAATTAAACGAAAACAAATAATCAATAAACTTGTCAATCATAAATAAGCAAAGTATTTTAATTGCACCACAATTGCAGTAAATATTTCGCAAACACACCTTGGAACTTGGAAACAAAGCAAGATTTCTACAACCGATAGCGGGTTAAAGATTAATGGTTCTGTAGTAATTAATTAGTTCATATTTCAAGAAAATATGCCTGAGAAAAATTAACTAAGTAAACTAGGGCGTCTGTCTTATAAAGGCATATCCAGTCACTCATTGAGTTATATATTCAGTCACTCATTGAGTTATATATTCAGTCACGTAGGTGACTCTCCGCAACATTGCATAAAGGAAAACTTTTGAAGGAAATGACACATAGTAGGTGCTGAGGTAGGTGCGCAGTAATCTAATTTCCTATTTTCGAAACAGACGTATTTCACATATCTATCAATTGCAAAATTCGCGTTGTCGGAATGGAAATGTATATTTCTGCAGTGCAAAGGAAATATTTAAGTTTGAATTTACTTTTGACACGTGATGAGGCTATGGCAATTCCGGAGAAGACCGCTGATATTCGGTTTGTTATAGAGGGATTTGAGTGCTAGTTTTATTTTGGCCTCGGGCCAGATATTCCAAGGAATATATAAAATGTCATTTAGAGTTTCCAGACAATGTATATTTCCACTATAAAGTTCAATGCAATGCTGTTGTAAGTAACAACCGTACATATTTGAGGTATTTGGCATGTTGTGCGCGAAATAGAACGAATTTGTTTCGGTTTGTCGTAAAATTGGAAACAGGACATTTTGCGGTTTTGTTTATTTAAAAATTTGTTTCGGTTGAGATGTACGACAATTGTTCGAAGTAGGTATAAAACTTAAAATTAAAAGGAAATACAATTTTCAGGTTCGGCTATGCAAAATGATATCTAAATTTCGCCAATTTGGGGCGACGCGACGCGCGCAAAGGAAGAGAAACAAAATATCGATTATCAATTAGTCTAATACCTTGATTAATTAGGAAAATCATTCAAATGCAATACGATATCCTACCGTGTTTGGGATAATTGCCGATGTTAGTCCATACCATTCGGAGCGAATGCGGTTTAAATGTATGGTTTTCGTTAATATTCAATATTAGCTGCATTTTTTTTGCATTCTAACCCTGTTGTTCCACATAATGCATTATGTTTCAAAAGTACAGTTATCAGTTTATAAAGCAGCATTTGTTCATTAAGCAGAATTATGTTAAATAATAAGAAAAAACAATTCAAAATAAATGTATTAAATTCTTGGTTATAATAATGTGTTAACGTAGTAGTTAAAACTTAAATAAAGAAATTAGGAAAACGTCTCCAGTAAAGCACATTTATTAATTAAATCTGTTAAATCGATAGTAAGGGCAATAAGTAATGTGAATTGCAACTAGAAAGCAAATGATACAATTTAATTAGAATTTAATTTGATAGTACAAGTAGAAAACGCTAAACGGGACGTCTAAAAGCAGCCATTGTAAATAAGCAGACTTGAGATTGTTTTTCCTCGTTATTGATGTTAACTGTGAAGTTAGAATCTAATTAAATAGGTTGGCTGATTCAGTGCTCCGTGTTTGACCCCCTTTATATAATTAAACTTGTCTAACTAATATATTTTGTAAAAGTTTTGGGTTACACTCTGTTTCTTAATTCGCATTTCGCTTGCGTCCTCCGTCCGGGAAATTTAACTAGTTCCTAGAGTAGTTCCTGGAACTATCCTAGGAATCTCCGCAGTTTTAATTTTTTAGATCTTCAGAAGAAATAAATTAGACAGACGTGAAGTTGAAAAAGGAGTATGCGAAAAATCGCTGCAATATCGTTAGGATGAAATAAAAATTGCATTGCGGAAAGTAGCGTTTAAGTTGTTTACTTATTAATCAATAGCGATAGCAAACTGAAATACGAGAGTGATATTGTAGCCAATTCGCGGCGAGCCTTTCACGTATTTCTTTCGCGCTTTTCGTCTCGGTGACAATATCCTAATAATAAATTTCCTAATAAGTAGGGGAGACCGAGGTTAGTTGGGATTAGGGGTTAGTTGGCATTCGGTTTTTAAATTTCTTCACGGAGATTGTAGAGTACTGTGGTCTTGAACATCTGACAAGTTGTTTATGATGTCTCATCCACTAGTGTTTCAGTTTAATTTGAGTTTCAGACACTTTGATACTTCCAGTTGTTTATATTTGCATCAGATAAGTAAATTTTTCCATCATACGTTAGTTTGGTTTTGCAAAGCTGTAAAACAAGGCTGCCAAGTTTCTATTGGTCGTTTTTGATAGAGTATCTAACTGTGCCTGGATCCTTATGCGAAAAACCTTTGTGGACCTTATGTGGAAATATAGGTAGACCATATTGTTTTGATTACGCTGTTGGGGTTAGTTGGCATTCATTGAGTAGGGGTTGGTTGGCATAGTTTATAGTTATTTTTATAAAGCTACATTTAACGTATGACACATTTACCGAAGGCAGGGCCCCGGAAGGATTCTAACCGAGGGAGAAAACGAAGGAGTGCCGCAATTCTAACAGATTCTCCAGTGAAAAAAGCAGTGTTAGCCGAAAGGCAAAATAAGACTAAGAAGCACAATATGCCTAAAGAAAAGAAAAAGCGTTCTGCCAAAAAAATAAGTTTTCATGTTAATAAAATTTGTTTGTGAACTGAACTTATTTCTGCCAATTCACCCTTTTCTCTCATTATGGTTATGCCAACTAGCCCCTCTATGTATGCCAACTAACCCCATGTATGGGGTAACCCAGTAAACACAAATACGTTGAATCAACGTTGTATCGCAACCTGTAATTAGGTTGTCAAAAACGTTGATAATGTTCGTTGATTTACGGCAAATGTGTCGCGCATTGTAACGAAATTTTACCGTTCAAAACAACGTTGCCAAAAAGTAATTTTTGTAACAAAAAATCAACGTTGCTAAATCAAATTTTAATACGTTTTTATAACGTTATATTATATGCGTAAAGTATAGTATTAGAAACATTGATAATTTTCGTTGATTAACGGGAAACATATATAGAATATTTTAT
>JAWQRP010004104.1:0-12351 GCA_033557875.1 Quadriops clusia
GCGTGCTTGTCGGTTAAGTGGACATAGTCTATAAAATAAAAAAATCCATAAATCAAGATTTTTTGCTGCAATATTGGTACGCATAATCATTCCGGGAATTAGAATTCATAATAAAAACACCTTGAAAACTATGCATTTTTAAAAATTATGTGCCCTTGCGCGGAAACGAAATGTCACAAAGTAAAAAGTTATTGGGATGTTTTTAAGCCCTTTAAGTGCAGAATAAATTTTTGGAAATTTCATTGCCCTTAATTGGTAAATAAAACCACAATAATAAAAAAAATGTTTTTCGACCATCCGCCATTTTTTTGCAGAAATGTTTATACTGTTGTATGCAGAATTACTTGCCGATTTAAAATATGTAAAAAAAAATTCATCTTCATCATTACTTTTATGGATCCAAGTGCGCTTGCGCAAAAACTATGCGCGGCAGAACAAAACACTACTAGTGTTTTTTGGAGCTCATTAGTGCTGAGTAAATTCTACAAGTTTTATTGTTCTAGCTTTGTTAATAATGCTGTAATTTAAGTGGGCCGCCTTAGCTGGACCAGCCTGTATGTATATTACGAAAATAAAATAATAAAAAAAATATATATTTGAAAATTTGAACTGTATATAACCCCTTAAGAAAAACATTGGTTAATGTTATCCCGCTAAACCGGTTGTTCCTGCATTTAAACTAAAATACATAAAATTTGGCCCCGAAAACGTCCAGATGTGATGTTCCAAATATAACATTATAAATTTATCAAGATTTTGTAAGATCTTGTGTGAATGAAATTTATGTTTTGTATGCTGTTAATTTTTTTCAATAACAATTAAAATTATTTCGTATATTTTTATTCCTGAATTTGTTCCTCAACTCTTACCGTACGACACTTACTACAGTGAATATGCGAATTAGCCGATATCGACGTTTATACTATCAGAGCTAATTTAGGAATGAAGCGCTCAAGATTAAAATTCGCAGCTTACAGCGCCACTCTCTAAATGGTAAAAGATGCCAGAACTAAACACAAAAAGATGCCATTTCAAGGTTCAAAACCGCCAACTTTTTCCCTATTCGATGATCTATCTGGTTATCTGTGCTAAAACTAATAATAATATTACAAATAAAACTAAATCAGGGATCCCGTGTGATCAAGGACCCCACATATTAAAATCATTAAAGCGATTCAAACGAAAATTACAGAAGCAGAAGGCTCTGTTTCTGAAGTGGTGAAACATAAAATAAGGTCTGTGCTTGAAAAAAAATGAAGGATATAAGATGCTGCAACAAATTAGCAATATCTTGTATGGAACACAAAATGGCAACCCAGACGAAACATATTCACTTGGAGAGATATGCAAATTTAAGTTTGCTCCAATCAAATCCTGTGAGGTTGAGAGATAGTTTAGTCGATGTAAAGCGTTGTTTCGATCAAACAGAAGGCGTTTTAATTCTGAAAATCTAAAAAGAACATGTAATTATTTATTGTAACATCTTAACTCAAGAAATGAAAGTTGAATAAAGTTTATTTCTATTCAATAATATTTCAGTACATTAGATTCATGTTATAGGTCTTTTCCAACAACACGAATTGATAGTTTTAGAATCGTTTAATGTACTGCCCAGGGTCGACCCATTCTAAAATTTTCGTCGCCATACAGTAATTCTATACACATGAATGTCTGGTTGCGTATATTTTGATCCTTAGCCGACCCTGTACCTGATTCTTGAACTATCAACTCGTCTTGTTGGAAAGAACCTTATGTTTACATATTTTGTGATTTTAAATACATATACGTTATTTAGTTTTTATTACTATTAATTAAAAAATTAAGTGTGCACATGCATAATTAGCAGTTAGTGTTAGTAGTTTACTATAATAATATCGACATAACAAGATAACATTTTTTAGTAATAATTTTTTATTAATTGCAGATGTAAATTCATCAACAGAGGGTCCCTCGACGACGACAATGCGAGCGGCGAGTTTAGTCTACATTTCGGCACCAGATGGAGACGGAACCGTCGCCAGTGTCGACGCCAATGATTCTCAAGCTCCCCTCCTGCATTCTGATTCCCCCACTTATTCTCGATCGACCAATCACGACAGGCTTCAGCATAAGCAATCTGAAACGGTGGTTGTTGAGAACCACACTGTGGAAATTCCCAATGAGTCGATGGAATATTAGAATCTAGAAACCCACGAACTGTTGGTACATGAAAATATAAACATTATTGATGTAGTGGATGCAATTCTGTTGCACTTGTGATCTTGGAAAAGTGTATAATGGTTAAAATATTTATTATTTCTGTATAGTATGTGGATTTTTCCTATTCATGGTACAATTTAAAATGTAACTTTCAAATTTTATTCTAGTTTTGTCACGATCAGGTAATTAGTTCGTTATGAAATCATCATCTCTGTTGTTTGGTTTCAAAACTGAACACATCTTTGTCTCTGTATTCTACATATTTATTTAATATAGATTTGGTACAGTCAGTTAGAGAATAAAATATACAACTGCTATGGTATTAGGCAACCTGATGTTCCCAGTGAATTAGGAATAAATAAGTGTTTCACTGGTTGCCTGTACCATACAGATGTATATTTTATTCTTTTACTGCCTATACTTTCAAGCTTGGATTTTGAAACAAAGAGGTCCTGTCCAAACATTTTAGTAATGTCTAACTGGCTTGAAAAAAAGCGAGTTACAATGGTACAATTTATCCTCGCAGGATATTGTCGCTTCCATTAACCCTTGATGCACGGAGCAAATGAATAACTTCATTTCATTAGACTGCCATAAGAATTGTAAAGCTTCGTTCGGAGGAACACTTCACTTTGGTACATCAAATCCAGTCACATGTTAATCTAGTCGTATTGAAAATCTAATGAAATGAATTTATTACAAATCATTGCAAACCTGTAACTTGCCCGTCACTGTAAAATATAAGTAAGCTTTATTTATTTAAGTACTACGTAAGGTATAATGTGATAATCTATTCTATTAATATGTTTAGTTCCTGATTAATTTTAAGTACATCTTGACTGTTCATTTGATATTATATACTTTGAAGGGACTCCGGATGGTTAAAGTGCCATCTAAACGTTTTCGTTCATGTAAATGTTTTAGTTCATCTGAATGTTTTAGTTCATCTAAATGTTTTAGTTCATCCAAATGTTTTAGTTCATCCAAATGTTTTAGTTCATCTAAATGTTTTAGTTCATCTAAATGTTTTATTTTAACTAGGTGTTTTATTTCATTTAAATGTTTTATTTATATTTGTACTGTTGATTGTTTTCATCTTGTAAATAGCGTTTTAGTAAGTTTATTGTCTGGAAACGGTTCGTCCTAAACAATTATCTCCTAAAGTAAACAACGTGCAAGATACAAATTGGCGTAAATATTGCAATAGAGATATTTTTATATTTAACATGTTGAATTTAACGCTGCTAGTTTGTGATAAAGCGTTATTGTACCGCGTCTTATGCTATATTTGCCTTAAAGTTGTAACAAATTATGTCGGTGTCATATGCAATGTATAGACCAGACCTATTTATAATGCTAGAAAGTTAGTCCATAAGTATTTCTTAGTCGGCCTTGTCTTTGCAACGTATTCTTTGTAGTATAACTTGTAGGATTTAATCAGCACATTCTATTCCTGACTCTTGTAACTTTCACCGACCCAATTACTCTCAGTATTAACATCGTCCATTTCTGCTGATTAAATAAACTCTCGTCCAGTGATTTTGAAACTATATGCTACTGACCATTTGGATAGACACAGTTTCCTTGTTTATTAATCAAGTTTCTTCTTGATTAATGAAGTTTCCTTTGTTATTAACCCAGTTTTCTTTATTAATCAAGTTTTATTCTTAATTAACCAACTTTCATTCTTAATTAACCAAGTTTCATTCTTAATTAACCAACTTTCATTCTTAATTAACCAAGTTTCATTCTTAATTAACCAAGTTTCATTCTTAATTAACCAAGTTTCATTCTTAATTAACCAAGTTTCATTCTTAATTAACCAAGTTTCTTTCTTAATTAACCAAGTTTCACTCTTAAATTACCAAGTTTCCTTCTTTATCATCAAGGCCCTGTAAAATTTATAATGTTAGTTCTATTATATGTAGCATATTCCGGCGTTATTCTGTGCCTTCGCATTTGGCACAGAACGAAAGTATTTTTCGTTCTTATGACAGTATATTTACAATAAGTACATATTAAACTAAGTAGATGGATTAGTCAGTGTGCAAGTTTATTTATTAATTCCGAGTGATTGTGTTCGTAAATATCTTTGTAGTTTTGCACAGGATAAATCTGGAGTAAAGAGAACGAAAAATAAAATGAATGAAAATTAAACTAAACGGATGAAGAATATGAGATAAAATAAACTAAATTATTTTTAAACATTTTGTTTTGAAGGTGGTTAAACAATTTTCATTGAAATGGACTCTTCCAGATTTACCTTGTATGTATACGTGGTCTGTTAGAAAAGTATCCGACCTTATTTTTTTTAACGAAAACCTGATGGCTCTGAGTCGAGCGCTCTTGCATGCGCCTACCTTGAACCTTCGTGCGCATGCGTGATTTTTTTCCCGCCTGTCGATAGCGTGCGTTGGTGGTATGTGCATGAAGGTTCATTATCGGCTCATGCAAATGCGCTTGATTCAAATCCATCAGGTTTTCGTTAAAAAAATGAGGTCACATACTTTTCTAATAGATCACGTATGTATACATCATATGTATTTATCCATTATGTATATTTATCCATTGTGTATATTTGTACATTATGTATATTTATACCTTATGCATATTTAGGCATTATCTATATTTGCATAATATGCATAATTTATACATTATGTACATTTATAAATTAATCATTCTACCCTGTGTAAATGTTTGTTATGATTATTTGTTTCCTTGTTGAACTGTATTGTTCCATTAAATCATTCTAATCTTTACTATTGTGTAATAACGAGTATAATATCCGTCACCATAATGTTTGACGCACGAACTTTCAGCAAGGTTCAATTAAAAAGTGAAAGGAAAATGCTCTTTCTTTCAATGATTGTGTATTTTGTACAAATGACTCCTTTTCCTTGTTGTCGTAATTTCTTCAAGTATTATTAAGTATACCTCATTGTGATCATATTTTTTGACAAAATAAATTTTCCTTGTAACTACATTGGTGTTTTCTTTAAACTAAAACCCATCTGTTTGTAAATATCTTTGGTGGAAAACTGCCTAATTACTAGTAAAGATAACTACTAGCACAGATCTGTGCTACTAGTAAACTCGCTTAGTCTAATCATTGTTTACGATTAGCTAGTGAACATGACTCCTGTTAGCGTTTTTCTGCTGTTGTCCATGCATGACATTTGGCAGCATTTTGGGAAGTAAAATTTCAGTTCTTTACCATCAAAATTGTCGATAGAGGATATATTAAATGAAAATATTTCTTTTGTTATTTTCCCGTTTTTTTCATTCAAAAAAGTAATTTTTTATAAAAATACATTTGTGTTCTTTAAATTGTTTTTCCATAGTTAAGCAACCATCAAATTGTAGAATTCTTTGTTAAAATTAGAAAATGAGCGTGGTAATATTTATAAATAAATAAACTATGCAATTTTTCATTATTTTTTATTTCAAACATTTTAGGTAGAGGGGATTAATTTTTTTAAAGTAAAGGTGTTTAAAATTTTTAGTGATAAATGTAAATGAAAACAAATATACTATATGACAAAATTGAAAAACGAATTTATTAAATTCTTACAAGTTGTAACAGAACATAATAAAATGGGTAAACTAATTTTCAACGAAGGGAAAAATTACTCAAACAGTGATCAACAAGCTTATATGCAAAAGTACAGATGAGGTTTTTATTCCCCTCGTATTTTAGATTTAATTATTTAAGTGTTTGAGTGAATAGACCTGAGAAATGATTTTTTAAAAATATGACTTTAGTTTTACCACATATAACGTGGTTTTACTTATCAGGTTTTACTTATTAGGTTTTACTTATATGTAGCTTACATAATTTTGGAATTCACAATAAACAAGGATCTGAATTTATAAGTCAATAAAGAAAAGAAAAGAATTAAAAGTCAGTAGTATATCTTCATATTTAAGACAAAGATACAAACTTACGTTTTTTCAAGGAGAAATACATTTGACACAACAAATTAAAGACAAACAATAAACCTGACATTATACGTGACTTATAATACATATTTAATAATTAAAAAAAATAATTTTATTAACATAACATGTTTTTTCCATTTAACTCAAAAGTATCGGACAGTGCCCTGAGTTGTAGGTTTTATTGGATGTTGTATTCCAAACGTAGCGCCTTTCCGATGAAACACAGAATGTCTACAACTTCATCAATCTAATAGAAAAAAAAAAAAAAATTAAACGAAGAAAATGTATACTGTTAAAAATATATATATATATATAATGCATGTTGTTATATAAAAGCATGATTAAATACCATTTTAGAAGTGGGTTTGCCCGCTCCATGACCAGCACGTGTCTCGATGCGCACCATTAATGGATTTCTCTGCTGAGGTAACGATCCAATTTTGTACTGCAATTCAGCGATAAATTTAAAAGAATGCAAGGGGACCACACGATCGTCATGGTCGGCAGTCAAAAGTAAAGTGGCCGGATATTGACCGTCATCTAAAAATAAAAAAACATTTATTTTTTAATCAGGCCTGTGTTAATCCAATACTCGTAACTTGTAACTTACTGTCTGGCACTTTCACGTGGTGGTATGGGGAATATTTGTACAAATATTGGAATTGTTCCGGATTGTCGCTGCATCCAAAATCGGATTTCCAAGCGTAACCGATGGTGAACTTGTGGTATCTCAACATGTCTAAAACTCCCACTTGACAGATGGCAGCACCAAACAGTTCCGGGGCTTGATTGATGCATGCTGCCACTAACAGCCCTCCGTTGGAACCTCCTTGAATCGTCAGTTTGTTCACGCTAGTATATTTCTCGGAAACTAAGTACTTAGCGGCATGTTGGAAGTCATCAAAGCAATTCTGCTTGTTTTCGAATCTTCCTCCATTATGCCATTTATCACCATATTCTCTGTCGACAGTTCCGTATTTTATTTAGTTTATTTCTCTTCAAAATTTTTACAGAAACAAGTCAAAAACTTACCCTCCTCCTCGTATGTTTGGCAGTGCAAAAACGCCGTTAAAATTGCTAACGAATAACAGGCGAGATACGGAAAACGTAGAAGTAAGGTTAATGTTAAACCCTCCGTAACCATACAGTAAGCAAGGTCTGGAACCATCTTGAACAAAGTCCTTCCGGTGGAAAATGAACATTGGAATTTTGGTTCCGTCTTTGCCGTTGTAAAAGACTTGTTTACATCGGTAGTCTTCCGGCTCGAAATCTCCTACTCTCGTCTCGTGGAGGATGACCGCTTTAATTTCAGGTTCTGTGAAATCCACTCGGTAAATGGTGTTCGGCGTCAAGAACGAAGTGAAACCAAAGAACATTTCCGAGTGATCTCGTTTTCCGGTTATTCCAGTCACTGTCCCGATTTCCAAGGGGAAATCCATTATTTTTTCTCCTGTTTCTAAATCGTGGAGGTGGATGGTGTTCTGCCAGTTATTTAAATTAGATTAATAAAAATCGAATTAAATTTAGAAACTTAAATGAAATTAAAAAATGAAATGAAATAAAAAAAAAATGAAATGAAAAAATTAAATAAAATTAAAAAAATTAAATGCAATTAAAAAAATTAAATGAAATTAAAAAAATTTAATCAAATTAAAAAAATTAAATGAAATTAAAAAAATTAAATACAATTAAAAAAATTAAATGCAATTAAAAAAATTAAATGAAATAAAAAAACTTAAATGAAATAAAGAAATCTAATTTAAAAAAAATTAAATCAAATTTATAACACGTAACTCCTTCATCATTCAAAATATCACTAAGTAAAATGTTTTTAAACCAACCTTGACATCCCGCAAGTAAACCAAAACCATCTGGTTCTTGTTGATTGGCTTGCAAGTTTCGAGCACATCTTTGGCATCTTCAGGGATTAAAGTGACCCATTCGCTTTCGCTAGGATGCTCAAAGTCTATCACAACGATTCTGTAGTTGGGCGCGTCTTTGTTGGTGCGGAACAAAAATTTGCTGCCGTTGTTAGTAATATACTAAAAGAATCCATAGAAAAGTGTTTGAAGTATTTCATTGTAGTCATCGAACAGAAAATTAGAAACATGAGGCTGTACCTACCTCGTAATCCGCTTCTAAAACTGTCACAATCGGCTTGAGCTCTAGTTTAGAAGTAATGGGACCTTTACCTTTGAGGTCGGTATAGTAGACTAAGTTGCTTTTACAGCCTTTTATTGCGGTTACCACCAAGTAATTGCCACAGAAACTTACGTGGCCTCCTCTGGAAAAGAACATGCAGATAAAGAAACACGCGTCAATTATCTGAAGTAAATTGACTTTCTAAACTTGTATACCCGAATGTCTGTAGTATGAAAGATAACCATTTGTAACTGGTATCATAATACCTACATTCGCAGATGCGGATCGTCAAACGTGACGGCGATGACATCCTTGCTCTGATCGGTGCCTATCACATGGTAATACAATTTTTGATTGGAATTCGCGTCCGTTTCAGAACCATCGACTTTTCCCTCTTGATCCAAGTAACCCTAAACACATGAAATTGTGGCTTGTCCTTTTTTTAAATCTTCTTAAAAGTGTTAATGATATGTAGATGATGTGTAAACGATATGTAAGTGATATGTAAACGATATGTAAGTGATATGTAAACGATATGTAAGTGATATGTAAACGATATGTAAGTGATATGTAAACGATATGTATGTGATATGTAACGATATGTAAGTGATATGTAATAAATGTGGCTTACGCAATAGAAGAAGCCTTGGTTGTCGTGCATCCAACTCATAGAAGTAAACTTGACTTTCTTCAAAACCTCATCGAAATCTTTACCCGTGTTGACCTGCTTGAACCGGATTTCGATCCAGTCGGATCCGTCCGAACTCAAGCCGTAAGCCAAAATTTGTCCGTTTTCCGAGAACTTGATGCCTTGGAGAGAAACGGTTCCGTCCTCGGACAACTCGTTGGGGTCCAGAAAAACAGTTGCTTTGGAATGTAGCGTCTCTTGGACATAGATGACATTCTGGTTCTGCAAGCCCGTGTTCCGGTATTGGAAATACCGGTCCGCCTGCCGGAAGGGCTGGTAAAACTTAGGATAATTCCAGAGTTCCGTTAGATGGCGCCTTAGTTTATCTCGGAAATAGGGACTTTCCACGAATGGTCTGGTCACCTTATTTTGAGCTTCCACAAACACCTTCGTCTCTTCCGAGTCGGGTTCTTCTAACCAGCGATATGGGTCCGCAATCTAAAATTTTTTTTTCAATTTTTTTTTTCTAAATTTTTTATTATTGTCTTAATGTTGTCATTTTCTTAATATTTAATTTTTCTTATTAATGTTAGTTTTTTTATTTTCTTAATATTGCTAGTTTCTTATTATTGTTAGTTCCTTAATTTTCTTAATATTTTTTATATAAACTGTAATGACCTTTTTGTTGATTAAAGTTTTGTGTATTAATGGTATTTTAAGGTCTAATAAAAGAATTTATAGTTTCATTTTTTCTTTTTATTTTAATGGTCGACGTTTCGCTCTTTTTTGTGAGCTTCTTCTGGACTTTTAAATTTAAAATATATTAAACAAACACAAAACATTTTACTAGTGTATAAATTAAAATGACGAAGAAATACATTAATAAGATAAGGGAAAAATGTGATAAAAAAAGTGAGTTTTAAAATGTTTTGTGTTTGTTTAATATATTTTAAATTTAAAAGTTCAGAAGAAGCTCACAAAAAAGAGCGAAACGTCGACAATTAAAATAAAAAGAAAAAGTGAAACAATAAATTCTTTTATTAGACCTTAAAATACCATTAATACACAAAACTTTAATTTCTTAATATTGTTAATATTTTGAAAATTGTTCAGAAAAAGTACAATTCCTGATGAAAGATTTTTATTCTTTACACTACTGGTTTCGTCTAGACTTTAGACTTCATCAGACTTATTTGGTCAAAGATAAACAGCACACAATACTTTAAAATTAGAGACCAAAAACAAAAACATTAAATTTATAAATTTCATAATAATGTTTAAGTTTGAATAAATTTAAATTGTTAAATTTCATGATTGAAACGAATTAAAATATATAAAAGAGGTTATGTTCACAAGAAAGCAAATGAATCACAGTTGCTTCATTTTAAACATAACCTCTTTTATATATTTTAATCCGTTTCAATGAACTAATTTAACAAATTAAATTTATTCAAACTTCTAAAACATGTAAAGATTTTCATCTAGTTTAATTTATAAATTTATTGCTTTTGTTTTTTGTCTCAAATTTGAGTGTTGTATGCTGTTCATCTTTGACCACATAGGTCTGATGAAGACTAAAATCTAAACGAAACCGGTAGTCTAAAGAATAAAAATCTTTCATCAAGAATTGTGCTTTTATGAACAACCTTCAATTTACAAAAATCCTGATTTGGGTACATCATACTACGGTTAGTTTCATTTTTAATTTTTTTTTTGTATTGTCTTTGACATATTTCTTAATTATTATTATTATTTTGTTATTTAAGGTTTTTTATGTATGATGACCTTTACCAAACCCAAGAATCTATCATTTAATAATTGTTAGTTTCTTAATATATTAATTTTCTTAATATTTTTATTTCATTTTTGTAGTTACTTTCATGTTGTACAAGAAAATGTATATTAATTTTATTTAAAATCTTTCAAAACGGATGAATTATTATTTTAACAAATTATTAATTTGGAGTCGATATAGGAAATAAATGACTTGTAATTATGGAAACTAACCTCATTTCCATGGTATTCGTCTATGACGCTGTCGTCCCGACGCACACTGGGATATTTAAAACTCATCTTTTCTCACCGAATAATCTTTTGGCTGTAGTTGTTCGTTACATTCAACAAACTGAGATTTCCCAAAAGCCTTTTCTTTACCGGAAAAATATCACTTGTCATAAAAAAAATACTCTCTACAGATGTACAGAACTGTGTAAGTACAGAATCGACAATACTGACGCCGTTACAGAAATCTATAATGCCGTTGCTTATAGGTACCTCAGAGTCTTATACCCACAGCTTGCTCATAAAATAAAGCAGCGCCTGCTTGATTAAAAAACTCAGCCACGATTTTCTGTCGCAATTGATATTATGCGGCACACACGCAAATGTTATGAGAATAGTTCCAATGTGTATTTCAGACAAGAGGCACTTCTACTGGGTTTTATAGGTGCTGAGAGATCAATGTAAATCTTGCTTTACGCGTAGAAAATTTCGATAAATACATAAATTCTAAAAGAATAATACCACCGTAAAAGATTTTGTCAATAGGGCCAAAATTTTTTCAATAGGGCCAAAATTTTTTCAAATCACTCTTTTGGTGTAGCCATCATGATAAGTAAAATGCCATTCCACATCTGATTTAATCGCAGATTCTATTAATTCGTTAAAATATGTTAATTTTGCCGGCATAAATATGTACAAAGTACAGGGGATAAAAATTACATACATACTAGAAACATTAGTGACGAATTGCAATTATGCTAAGCATTATACAAAAGCATTTAATTGTTAGAATTATTAAAAATGTTTTTAAAATCACGGTACATTCATAATTAAACATCTTGCGCGCTCGTAATTTACAGTTGATGCGCATGCGCGACTTCAAATTAGCCTCCAGCAGAGCATGTACACCGTGTTCGGATTGAACTGTTTAAATTTGGTGCCGCCTTCAATATATTGTGCCCTTCACTATTTCATTCTGCCAAGTAAACTTGGTTGCATAAGTTGCACAATTTGTTCGCTGAATACAAACACGTAAGGTGGAAGTTAATGACTTGAAAGAAAGAAAAAAAATTTAAAAATGTAGAATAAGACAATATCACATAAAGGTATTATTTTATTTAAAGTGCTTATACAACAAATAAATATATTTTAAGCAAATACATGAACTGCACATAGAAATTCCGATGATATTTATAACAAATGTTCAAAATGCCTCCCTTGTACTTGAAGGCAATTTCGAATTGTTCTTTGCATACTATCGAAAATGTTACCGAGCAAATCCGGAATAATCGTACCACATTCTGCAGTAATGGCCTCCTGCTATTCCTGGATAGAGTTTATATTATATGTGTACACTCTGTCTTTCAGATATCCAAATATAGAAAAATCGAGGGGTGTTAAGTCTGGAGACCTTGGTGGAAATAAACCACTGGAGATTAAAC
>JAWQRP010004105.1:0-12350 GCA_033557875.1 Quadriops clusia
TATTACGTTAAATTTACTTCCATTTTATTCCCCACTGTCGACATTTCGACGTAATTTCATGGTAAATTCTAACCAAATTGGTTAGGTCGCTAACCTCTAAATTGGTCTTTTCTAACGTATTTTCGACGAAAATTGTTGCTTGGGAAGGCACTACTACATGAAGTTTGTTTTAGTGAAAGAAGTATAAGTATGTGTATAAGTCAATGGTAACGAATATCTGTTTTACTTCAATTTTGAAAGTCCGACAACTTACTCAGCAATACATCGTAGATATTCTATGTAAAGATTGAGGGAAATAGATTGGTTTGGTTGAAGATCAATCAACGAAAATTTAAAGCACAAACCCATGGACAGGCAAACATTTCTATGGTACTCGGCGGGGTAATTGTATGCGAAGCGCTATCTAGTAAACAACAGTTTAAAAGGTTCCCATGTTAAAAAATAAAAGTGCAAAACATGTCAAAGTGGCATTTCCAAAATTGACAAATGAGATATCATTGTATTCGCAATATCATGCAGATTAAGAATACTTACTAACAAAAAGGTTGAGTTTACCTACTTAAATAAGATAATTCTTGTCGCTTTCAGTCAAGTGACATAAAAGTGCTTTATTGGGTGTGATAAATATGCGAAAACATCATTGACATATTTTTAAAAACAAAACAAAACTACATGAGTGTACCAAAATCCGGGAAGACCCGGTTTGTTTGTTTATTAATTTACTATTAATTAATGTGGTAGCTTGTCATTGCCCATTGATTAAATAAAAAAAATTATTGTTTTAAGTAGGTATAATATAATTTTTTCCTATGTTTTGATTCTTTTACTTCTATGTAATAGGTTCCAAAATCCTTCCGGACAAGTCAACTTAAAAGAAAATGTCTATTAAAAATTTGTAACACCAACACAAAAACCAACCGATTTATTTACGCAGAAATGCAAATAGACGCTTTATTTTTGTTTAGTTTTACTCGTATAACACGACGAATAACAAATTTACATATATTTAGTTATCTCATGTATTATGTGCGTCACAATAAAATGAGAGAAGGGAAACTACAATTCCATACAATGCAGCTAGTTTCCTTTTTCATCAAAAGTTAGAATTAGCGCACTGAAACGCTATTTCTGCAAATACAATTAATTTTCTGGAACAAAAATAGTTTGTGTACAAAGTTTTGAGACTGCAGAACGTATGTAAAATGTTGTTCTGGAAATTTAAGGACTTTTCTCTCTGTGAATTGGACGAGCGTGGAGAGCAACCCCTAAACAATTTCGAAACTGGGGGCGGAATCGACCGCTGGAAACTGTTTTATTGCAGACGGAATAATTGCACTCATTAAATTTAACAAAACTCAAAATACAAATGAACGCTATAACGATTATATTCGGCGGATACTCTAGCAAATCAAAAAAATGCCAGTTTGAGTTCCGGATTTGTTGTTATTGGTCGATAGTCTCGTTTTAAAAATAACAAATCCTCAGCCAAAACTGCAAATATTTGCAAATGCATAGAAACCTGTAGGAAATTGTCTGGATTACTTGCATTATTCCTATAACGTGTTGCTTTATCTAATTGCTGTTTGTTGGTTTATTATTTCCCAAACTATTGTCCATGCAGTGCAGTTTAGGTAATTTAAGTACTAATTAGTAAGTGGAATGTTATTCCAATTAAGGTATTTGGTTTGTTACTAACTGTAGTTAGCGAATATCGGTGAGTGTAGGAATTCACCGAGAATATTTTATTTTGTACTGATGTCAAATCCGAAATTATCTCACGTACTCGCCTTCCCGAATTAGGGCTTTTAGTAATGGCAATGATAATAATGCATGTTATTTGTAAATTATAACTCATCATGCTTTTACCTTAGACTGTAAACAACTTCCTGTCCATTCTACCCCTTTATTCCCAACTGCCACTTCATTTAACATTTAAGTGGCGAGGGTAGGTATGCTTTAAATATAATTTATTAAAATTATTCCGACTACATACGCTTATATAACTTATAACAATAAGCCTATAATTAAATTATAGGTATCTAAAGGTAAACAATTTCCTGATATGAGAGTACATAGATGGATGCTGATTATATAAAAGAGACTAATAGTGGCACAGTTATAATTAATCATAAAGTGAATGAAAATAATGTTTGTCCGCCGACGATAAAATATGAGTAGCGATTAATTTGAATAGCAGAACAAAAGGATGAAGTCTGGCCGTAATTAATAAAGCCACAAGAGTGTACGTTCTAATATTTAGTGCCCCTCATCCGATAAAAATCCATATTATTTCTTTAATGCGTGTTTCGAGAAGCGGCCCAGTGTAAAAATTTAATTTGCCTTGTAATTCCGTGCCTGTCCTGTTACTTGAAATTATTAATGAAAAGGCATAATCAATACGGACCAATCCGAAATATTTTTATTAAACTAATTAAATCACTTTATAACTTTCTTAAATGAAATTCTCAAACTTGGTAATTAAGTTTAAATTTCAAGGGGACCTACAAATAAAAATTTCCGTTCAGTTTAAATTAGACGCTATTAATCATAGTCAAGTGAATTTTTAATTTGATAAATAAGTTGCTTCGGGAACTTTTCACCGGGAGGAATAATAATGAAAATGATAATGTTCTATTTAGGAGGTTTGCTGGTTTTTTCAACGTGGTTTGTAAATATTTCTGGTATTAAATTTTTTGTATGCCTATAGGAAGGAAGGATTAAATTTTAATTTGAATTTTATGCCAACCCCGCAGTAACACACTTTAATTATTCGTATGGCTGTATTAATTACGCAGATGTACCGAGCAGAGGCTCTGAGGGGAAAATTTTGATAAGTGGAAGATTCGCCAGCCCTAAATAGGTTTGCTGCTTGTTTAACCCTTTGGATCCCTTGAGATATTTACTTCGACGTACGCAGAGGTTTCAACGTCTTACACATGCCAACCCTCTTTCAAGATGTGACATAATATTTCCCCAATAAACCTCATCGTAAACTTACTCTGAAGTAGCGCCTAGGGACTAATTCATTTTTGTTGATAAAATAATAGCTGCCCAGACAACTGGAGATGAATTTCAATCAACGTCACCTGTTGGATAAAATTAAACTAAACTTCTGTTTGGAACTCTCTTCGGTATTTAGATTCTATTATAATTAAGAATATGGAGAAGTCAAAGATCATTCGAGTAAAATATTTTGGTATTATATTTCTCTTAGTTGGAATTAAATTTTGTGCAACTTTTGCTTTTTGAAGGTAGCTTATTGAGGTCGATTTCATTATTCAACTATTGTATTACATTGAAAGTAATTGTACAGCGATATTAATATTTCACTTTCAATAGTTACTTGGTAATCATGTGAAGCAAATTGAAGTGGTGTAAGTTTGATGAATAGAACGCTCTGAAACCTCCAGCGCTGAATTGATGGCTCTCAATAGGAGGGATCCTTTGTTTCTAATTTGAAATATTATATTCCTGCAGAAAATGGATTATTCTGACGATATATATAATTTTTTTAAAATATTAAATAATATTACGTATAATAGTATTAATTAGTCATAATTAAATGTCAAGAGAATAATCATCTCTTTACTTTTACTTATATGTATCAATGTACCTCTTCAAAATTAAAATAACGATATTCAATAAAGCTAAAACGTGTGAACATATTGAACAACATAATAATAGCTGGAGAGTGAGTATCAGTATTATGTTTCATAACGATCTTATGCGGCTTCTGCAAGTAAGTAGTAACAAGTGCTTATTTATCGAGCAACACTCGGCTGACCACAAGCGCTAAGATATAGGCGCCTGGCGTCACTATCGAAGAAGTAATCAGCGTTCTGGCTCTCCAATCGAGGAGCTAAATTGGTAGTTAATTTTACTCCCAAGTACTTGGAAGTGGAGTTGCTTACCGCCACCAGAGAATATTCTTCGTCGATTCCGTGAATCAAAACCAAACTCTTTGGTGGGTGTACTGAAATGTGACACATGCAACGTTAGGAGGCGCGTATGTTCCACGCAGATGAGCCATCAGATTATGACGCCCGTTAGCACGCTCAGTTGTTCCAATTACACGCTCATGTGCTGTGTAATACCTCTGTTACACGATATATTTACTTTATGAATATTTGAGCACCTTTAATGGTAAGGTAGGCTGATCGGAATAGCTAGTAGAGCAGCAAAGCTGAGGCCTACATCTGTTTATGCCAATTTAAACCAGCCATTATTAGGAATTTAGCATAATTTCTGACATGCTTTCACCTCAAGGCATGGGATTATACGCCCCGGTTTTGGTTTATCGCGCACTGCACTACTGGTTTTATCGTCGCTGGGAACTGCACCTGTATAATGCAAATTCAATTTTCGGGGAATCTGTGTCAGTCGTAATAATTTATTATGAAATGTTCTATAACAAACTCGACAACATTTCGAGAAACAAAACCGTTAAACAACTTAGCAAAACTATGCTAATCAGTAGATATAAATATTCAATTAATATAGATATGATAGTAAAATATTCAAAGCCCGAAGGCATGAATTAGTTAATGTCTTAATATTGCTAAGTAATGTCATCTACAAATATACAAAGAAAGAAAAACTATAAGGCATAATGTCCACTGCTTTAGGATATTGAGTAAAGTGAGATTCAGAATAGACACAGAAGAAGAAACAGTCTATAGACAAAATTAAAGAATATAACAATAACAACAAAAACCAAAGAAAAAGCAAGGCCAATCAAAATAACGGTATAGTAGGTCAATAAGAATGCAGGAGTACTCTTAATAGAGAAAAACTAACATTAGAAGCTGTACGCGCAAACGATACCCTTGCGTAAATGCGTTGGGAACCTCGTCTGCACGTTGTTTAAACTTTCAAAAAAAAACACGATCTACAAACGTAGATTTCCAACAGAAGCAATTAATTATATCAACAAATCTACAAGCTCTCAAGAAGCAACAGCCGCCACGGACATACAGAAATATCAAGAACAACCAAAATAAACCAAATGTTGGAAATGAAATACAATCAGAGTAATCAAAAGTTTTTGCTTTCGTTGTGAAGAAGTTGTTGATAAATAAATTATTAAGGAAGTTAGTTTTATCGAATCTTCGCATTGTAATTTTGAGTTACTTTTTTAACACCATGTAATTAGTACGAAATATATATATATATATTTTTAACTCGTTTATTTAACGTCGGCCTATTTCCGCATCAGAGGCCAATCACCGACGCCAGAGATTAGGACCACAACTTCTGGGAATTTAGCCAATGCCAGGATTTCCACCTGGTCATTGTGTTCTTTAATGTGCGCGTGGATTATACCTACAACACACGGGACCCCCGGCTTTACATTGTCCCCGGACAATGAGGCACTCAAACATTTTTTCCTAATCAGAACCTACGACCCCTAGCACTAAAAGCCAGCACCTTAGCAACTAGGCTACCAACGATGACATCGCTTATATTTGATAAGATATTTTCCAGTACACTCATAAACAGGTCAAAATTTCCTGTTGGAGTCCTATATGTGCATATTATGACAGCGTTCAGCATCGGAATCTTCACTCCACATATCTCAATGTCTTTTTCCTGTGTATGAATCTGTATATTCAGGTTTACCCTTTCCAGTTCAGCACTATGGATAATCATGACTCCTCCGTGTATTGAGTCTGAACGGCAGAAATAGCTACCAATTTTGTAGATTTTTTATTTGGAGGTCCATCATTTCTTCCTCCTTCAGCCAGTGTTCGGATACACATATTATGGTTTTTGAGTTTCCATTATTTACAAGAGATTTAAACTCTGCTAATTTGTTTCTAATAGGTACATTGTATGTTTAGGTTAACGATCTCCAGGCTGTTGTTTTGCCCCATTTCCCTGGTGGTCTCCGCCTCGTGCCCGAACCCTCAGCAGAATACGGTGTTGCTTCTTTTGGCACGAAAAAAATCGAAGCGCTTGACTTCAATTCCCTCAGGCCACGAGTTGGGTTCGTACATTTTATCCTTCAATGTGTTGTCTGCGCTCACCAAGAATGAGCCAAATGTAGGGTTAGAGCGCTTTGGGTTGATCTTTTTGCACTCGAAATCGTTTCTGTTGTGTGTTTTGCAAAGCCAGGACCTAAGGTCCACCGCTTCGAGACTCGGACTAAATCGCGAGGCATGAATCCAAAACCTCGGGTTCCTTCGAATCGCCTGTAGGTTTGTATCCTCCTGTCTTTGCGTGCCGACCACTTGTGTGGCGGTTCTTGGATTCCTTCTGATGACAGTACTCCACGACTCTTCCTTCTTCTTTTGTGGGTCTTGATTGATATTTATCAGCTGGTTCATCAAACTTGATTGCCTGCTTGCTAGTTCATTGGTTTTGCTTGGAGTCACCGGTAATTTAGGCCGTTTTGGTTTGTTACTATCAAGTTGAGTTATCTGTCGCCGATCTTTAGCATCTGTAGTTGCAGGCAAGATTCGAGTCTTCACTATGTTTTGGTTCGAGTTGTTTTCGGACATCTCATCATTAATTGAGTTATGTAGCTTATACAAATAATAATTAGAAAACACGTTTTTCAGTCATAAAGATATCCATTGATTCATGTAGGAAAAGGCATTTCAACAAAAATTTAATTTAAAAAAATACATAATTGACTAGTCAATTGTTACAAACGACTCATAATTTAAAAGAATAGTATATCCACTTAGAAACAAAGAAAAAATGAAAATGAGGTAACAAAAAGGTAGTGATGCAGTAAGAACTCAACGTTACAAACTCCTGTAACAGTAAAATATACAATATAAAAATTTAGCGATGCTTAGATTAATTTACATAAAGAAAAAAATCCGAGTTCTGTGCACAGAAAGTCTTAATACACAATGTAGCTATTTAAGGTTTACTTACTAAGCGGGGGAAGGGGTACTTGGGGAATGGTAAATTAAGGATGATGCTAATGAAAGTCAGACTACCGAGGAGTTTAGAGAGTAGTTTTTCGCAACAGAATTCCCAAAAAAAAAGAAAACAAAAAAACTCGCCACGATATGTGAACGTATTTAAGGCACTTAGCTTGGTATTCCGAGAGCACATTTACCCTCTGGGCAAGGTTAAAGGTAGGTTCACAATGTAATGTACCTGAACTGTACACCAGGTACCTGGTACCTGGTACCTGGTGTACAGTTCAGGTACATTACATTGTGAACCTACCTTTAACCTTGCCCAGAGGGTAAATGTGCTTTCGGCATGCCGCCCTTAAAACATCTAAAAAATATAAAAAATGTGGACGCCTCTTCCCGATGTAGTTGTCGAGGCTAAAAAACGGAAACAATCCCAAAAAAAAAAGGTATCTTAAAACCGGTAGTGACGTCATCCAATGGCAACTATATGAAATTTTGATCATAGACTACTAAACGAAATTAAGAAAATTGATGTCATGACTACTATTAGGTTATGCAACCAATGTGTACGTGTGATGGTGGTTGTCAATGTGTGAGACCAAAGAAAAAATGTTGGGACAATAAAACACTACACTATTACAAAATGAACTACAAATTGAGTTAAATAATACTATGTGATAATACTTAAGCTCGTGAGAATATTGGCCAAGAATACATCAATATCAAAAATGCAATATATAAAATAGCAAGCAGAAATATTTGCTGAATTGAACAGTAGACTAAAGAATAAATAATCTTACTACTCTATTGAAGAAATAAAGCGGATAGTAGAAGAAACTGGATTGGAATACAAAACAAAGAATAAAGAAATAAAATGAAGAATGGAAATTGAGAAAGAAAATCAAATGAAATGAATACCCTTATCGGATTAAATCAATCTACAGAAATATGATCAAGCATTGATTGATGAAGTCACATAACAAGGAAAAATTTCCTAATAAACGTTGATAAGTAGAAAGAATACTATAAGAACCTCTCAGCTAAATCTGAGACTGAACTGACAACTGATATGATCGTCTAAAACCCCCTTTACACATTCAATTTCCTAATGAGAAGTTAAAAACAAACATTGTAAATGGAACACTGTCATCTATATATAAATATATATACAATAACATTTAAAACCACAGTTTCCTTTGTTCTATTAACGAGGTTATTGTACTACTGTAATATTGTTAAAATAAACATACGAGGACATAAATCCTTACCTGAATCTAACATTAATTAACTTCCGTCAAAATAGAACTTATCCAGTTTCAACTATAATGACTTAATTAATCCAATACAGCAGAATTATTTAAAAACAACAAAGCTAACTTTACAATAAGATAGCATTTTGATGACAATAAAAACCTATCTTTTTAATAATCCAGTGACAACACACCTAGAACTCTACCATTTATTTGTTTGTTTACATCTCTCGTCAAAATTGTTTTGAAATTCTGACATGAAAAATCTTTTGACAGCTTGATGTTCTGTCACAAGCTGGCACTTAAGTGTATATGAAAAGAACCGATTTTGAAGATTTTCGTGGAAATATAAGGCTACAAAATGTTTTCTGCAACTCTGGACTATATAAGCAACTCAAGACTAATAGCGATGATCGCCTTCATCATCCCGTTCATGATATTTATGCGAAGGTTCAAGCGGAACAAGCAAGGGGCGGCCCACCACAAGATGAACCCTAAGATTCTGCAGGAGCGGATAAACAAGTTCAAACCGGAACCTCTGGTTAAACCGGTAGACAAAAGCATTGAGAACTCGGCTAATACGGTTCACGAGGAAGGTCGGTTCATCATCGACTTGGCCAAAGTTAATTATTTGAACCTGTTGAATAACAAGGAGATCATGCAGGATGCTGCCGATTGTATTAAACATTATGGGGTTGGCACTTGTGGCCCACGAGGATTTTACGGTAATAGTTCCCGATTTTTAAATTTAAATTTACTTATATAAAATAATGAAGTTTATGTTTTGTGATTGCCATCTTTGAAATTGTTTGACCACCAACAACATTAAATATTTTAATTTACCCGTAAAAGAACATTTATCATTCCCCGTAAAATCTTCATAACGAGATATTTCATTACATGAAACAGGCACTACAGATGTCCACCTAGAACTAGAAAAATCCCTAGCAAAATTCGTGGGCACCGAAGGATCCATCGTGTTCGCCTACGGCTTCACGACCCTCAGCACATGCATTTCCGCCTACTGCACCAATGAAGACCTCTTGTTTTGCGACGAGTACATCAATTTCGCTCTCCGACAAGGAATTTTGGGAACCCGAAGCGAAACAATTTTCTTCAAGCACAACGACCCGAGCGATCTGCGCAAAAAGTTTGAATTGCACCAACTGCGTAAGAAGCGGAAGTTTCTGATCGTCGAAGGCATTTACGAGAAAACCGGCACTCTGTGCAAGTTACCGGAAATGGTCAAACTAACCACAGAGTTCGAAGTGCGGATATTCCTCGATGAGAGTATTTCCTTCGGAGTCACGGGAAATAACGGCAAGGGCATCACTGAACATTTTCATATCTCTCTAATCGACATCGATCTCATCATTGGAAGCCTAGAGAACTCGCTAGGCGCAATCGGAGGATTTTGCGCTGGATCCATAGCTGCTGTTGAGCATCAACGGCTAAAAAGCACTGGTTATACGTACTCAGCATCGCTACCTACATTCTTAAGTGAAGTCGCTATAAAAGCTCTCCCGATTGTAAAGAACAACTCCATATTTCTTCAGATTTTAGCGACCAAGTTTCAGGAATTCTTGTGCTCAATCGATCATTTAAAAGTCATAAACGATACTGTTTCACCTATGAAAATTGTAACTTACCATAACAGCAGTGGAAGGAACAAAGTTGCCGAAGAGCTAATTTACGAGTATTGCCGTGACCATTCCGTGTACTTCATTCTGAACAGCAGTGGGCTTACTATGCATTTGAATGTCGAGCTGTATTTTAATGAAGATAGGTTGGCAAAAATTTTCGAAGTGATTTCTAATGCTGTTCACAATGTTGACTTGAATCCTTGAGGCGTTTAAATGTTTAGTTTATTTTTTTACTGTTTTGAACGATTTTAACAACAGCATGAATAAAAAAATTTGATATCTTGATTGACTCTATAGTATCTTAATCAATTATTAGCATATGCATTTTAAAAAATTATGCGGCAAGCATATATATATATAACTTAAACTCACCTAAAGATATCCTTAATTACCACAATGGCTTCTTGAACCACATAATTGACCTTCGTCTGAATCAAATCTAATAAGGTAGACACACATCGCTCGGCTGAAGGTTCCACTTTAATGGCACATCTTCCGATGGCCCTAACGGCTTTCCTAACGAAATCTACGTCTACTTCTGTAGCGTATTCCTTCAATTCGCTCAACACTTGAGCGATATTAGCTTGAGAGGCCAAGCGAATCATGATGTCCAATTTTTCCAATTTCACGTAGATCGGATCGTTGTACTTCACGAAGAAGACTTTCATTTCGTGCTTGAGGATGTCCGGGCGCTTCTGGACGATCAAATTGATGTTTCTGAGGGCTACATACTGGACCTCGGGCTCGGAAGATAACAAAGTCACGAGAGGTGGGGCCAACTTCTTGCTCAATGTCGCACAGAATTCCGTATCGCCAGCTAGGATTTCCATCATCTTCATCAAAACTTTTACTGCAGAAAGGACGACTGCCGCATTAGCGTGTGCTAAGCGGGGCGTAATTCTCTCGCATATGCTTTGAGACTCTCGTTCGTCTTTCGGGCTGTAGTTTGAGAGCGAGTCGAGGATGAAGACTTGACCCCATTCTGTGCATTCGTTCAGGGCTGTCAGGAGCTTGTTGATAGTGTTTGTGTTTAATTCTAAACAATACATATTGATTACTTTTAATATTTAAATAATTAGTTATTATTAGTTATATTAACAATTTAGGTGGCAATTGTCCAGTGCAAAGGTTATGTAGTAACATTAACAAAATTTCAGATATTATTGATATTTCCCAGAATGACAGACTGGGATTTATTGGATATGTTAGGTCTCTGGAGGTGTGTACTGTGCTTTCTTCATTAAGATTTGTATTTAATATGTTCTTGTTAAATATTTCATGTTTAATCTAACTCTATATTTGGGTCTTCCTGTTGGATTGTGTATTTAATAAATAAATCAAATAAATAAATTCAATCTCTGCTATACATACCGACTAGAGGACTTCCTGTAGGGCTGCTCTCGTTAATTTCGGACAATGCGGCGACAGCATTTGCGACAACCATCGGGTTAGAATCGCTCAAGAGGTCTTTCAACTGCTCCAAGAACCCTTGATCTTCTACGAGTCCCGAGGAGATGTCATAGAGCTTGGCGACACAAACAGCAGCAGTTTTCCTTACATAAGGATCCTCGTCTTTAAGACACTTGCGCAAGGGTTCGCAGAGGTATTCGGTGATTTTGTCTACTCGGATGCAGCCCATTGTGCGGACAGCCAAAGCTCGTATCAAAGGGTTTGGATCTTCGCAGTCCTGAAAAACAAAGATATAATAATTCGATAATGAGACATAATACTAAATATTAAAATACATTCGGCCGTATTATGTATCTCAGTTGCTAACTGGCAGAGGTTAGAAAAGCATAACAATTGTTGGAATTTTTCTGTTCAACAGTAAAAATGGATATGTTAGCAATTGCATTAAGGAGAGAAATTTCATTAAGTGTTGAAGAAGACGAATATATGCTAGCTTAAATGAATAAAAATAATACAATTACTTTTTATAGTCTTTAAATTTACATACCCGAAGCATCGTAAAAAATGCTTTAAGAAATCATATTAAATAACTACGTATAAATAAATATTAAGTATATGCAGTAGAATAAGTTTTGTTTATATTTAGTATATTTTACATCTATTTAATCTAACATTGTTTTAGGAGATACCATTACAATTTATGTCAAACATTAGGAAACATGACGAATCCGTTTTTACCTAAGCATTTCATTGCTGAGATAATCATACTTGTATCATATTGGAACCACATATTAGGGCGGCACAGCGAAGTACATGTGTTCTTTTCCATATTAAATAATGCATGGGCTTTAATTAAGTGGCAATGTTATACTTTATTTACAATTGAAAATGTAAACTCAAATTTGATTACAAATTCTTTTAACACTGCACATTTTGGGGACCTTATCAGAAATCAGCGAGCAAGAATTTAGATTCTTAAAAAATTAGATGGAATTGAATTATATTCTATCTAGTATTAATAAAATTGAAAACCCACTGAGATAGATACCCAGTCACTCATCATCGTACAGCCCAAACGGCGCACGGGAAAAATCTGAAATTTGGACGGCCGGTAGATCAGTGTTGGTAGGTGCGCACTAAGAACCGGTTTTCCAATGGGACCTTGGGAAGTC
>JAWQRP010004106.1:0-12348 GCA_033557875.1 Quadriops clusia
AGACCAAATCCCTTTTTGCCTGAGAGCCCATTAATTATCGCCTTTATTGGAAACATATGTTGGTCGATCACTTGTCTCGGTGCCTGGTCTCCAGCTCACAAATTTTATATAATGGCCTCGTAAATATATCAAAAATATTATTGAAGCGTGAAGAAAACAAATTTAGTTAGGCTCGTAGTTTTACGTTCGTTATGGCATATGTTAAATCCCTTACAATATACTAATTAAAATAACATCTGCCAACCGCAAGTTTTTCATTTTTATAACCAAAGAACTTAAAAAAACCAAGAACAGTAAAAGTGATCGATTAAATTTGAAAATGACTATACTTATAAGGATACAAACAAAATTAAAAAGGAAAGTAAATTGGATTACCTTGTTTACAACAAGGTAAATACTTAGCAACGAAAAGTTTCATTATGAATCAATAGATATTTGATTTATTTACACTATAGCAACTGCCTTAAAAAAAATGTATATATATATATATAGTTATAGAAAATTGATATAACTTCAAATACTTTTGGTGATGACGATGACGCATCAATAAGCAATTGCTTTTGTTACACTTCTAGGTTAACCTGTTGTGTATCCCGTTGACTAATTTATTGTTATTACTATCTTTCACTTTTATAGCCACAGGATATTTTCCTTACTCAAAATAATTGGAATTAATATAACGCCGTGCCGCGCCGTGGCCGCAAGTATCCTTGAAAATCGTACAAACATGTAATAAATTCATTCACCAACAAAACGTTACTCTGCAAATATTTCGTGTAAATAGGAGATAGGCGCATATTTGTAATAAATCAGAAACCTAAGTATATGGGCACAGAAACCTATCATAGAAATCTATTCATTTTGAATCGATCAGGCCTGGAAACGATACATTTTTACCAAGGAAACAAATGCTACATAACGAGATATTACGCGCTTGAAAATCTACATATTTTTTGATTCGAGGTTCTTTCAGACCTTCCAAGATACCTTTCATAAATTAAAATTATTGCTTTGAAGGATCAATAAATGTTAATTATTTCATTTATTTCTTGACTAATCATTTTTATAATTCTTTATATGTTTTTCTTGGGAAATTTATGGTCTGATTTAAAAAAAATGACTCAAGGTTTAAAACATTTTTATTAGTGGTTACGACGTTTCGTGGGTTGGTTTCCTCACATCTTCAGGTAATTTCAAATTTTCATTACAATTCTAAAAATTATTACAATATAAGATTGGAGGAAGTACTTAGATATGTTTTAAAATTTATTATTATTATTCTTCTTTCTTTATTAAATTATTATATTTTTTCCTTTTTTTTAAATAAATATGTCTAATTATTTAGAGTTATATTGTCAAATTATTTAATTTATTAAGTTATAAAAAACTCGAGATTTATATTCTATAGAATATTTTCATAAAAAGCACAATCTTAAAAATTACAAAAAAAAACATAAAACAATTTTAACTCTTACCTCCAAATTATCCTTTATATGTATAATAGAAATTAGAGAGTTGAGTTTATCATGAGAGATTACTATCTAGTAATTACAAATTTTTTTTAAATATTTTATTTACTAATTTTTAATAACTTATAGAAGAATTCAATATTAAATTTAAAACATCTAAAGTTGAGTTTTATATTTTTAACATTCATAAAATTTTATCATAAATCTTATTAATATTACCTGTGTCTCGTTTGAAGTTTATAGAATTTTTATCCTGTTTGATATATAACGATTCATATATTTTTCTCTTAAACCAATTTCGTTCCATTTTTATTATTTTAACATTTTCATAATCAAAATCAAGTTTTTCTACAATACTACCTCTACTTAAAACAGTGCAGTTATCTAAATCTGTTTTCAAACAAGAAACCTTATGTTGTTTAATTCTATTTTCAATATATTGTTTTGTTTCACCTACATAACGACCCTCTACATTAATTACAATTAATTTTATACACCAAGTTTGAAGTCTTATTTTCACTATTCTTATCCTTAATATGTGAATAAAACATCCTTGTTGTATTATAATTCCTACTTACTATTTTTATGTGGAATTCTTTAAGTTTTTGTCTAATATTTTCGGTTAAATTTTTAATATAAGGTACACAAATGTAAACTGGGTTTGTATTATAGTTTTGTTCATTATTGTATTTATGTGGATTGTAAATTTTATTAATTTTGGTTTTAATAATACTTTCAATCAAATTTTTTGGAAAATTATTTTTATATAATGCTGTTTTGACTTTGTTTAAAGTTTCCTGTCTAAATTCTGGGTTCGACAGTGTTATTGCTCGATCTACTAGATTACTAACTGTATTGTATTTATAATTTTTATCTGTTTCAGACTAGAAGTTTAAGTATCTTTGGGACCAAATTTCTTTTGTATACCATTTTGTTTTAATTGTTGTATTCGTTTTTATGATGGTTAGATCTATGAAGTTTATTTTATCATTAGTTGATTTTTGTAGAGTAAATTTTAATCTTGGGTGGTAATTATTAAAAATATCCAGTATGTGGGTTATGTTATTTTCTTCAGATGTTAGGTAAATATCATCAACATATCTCTTATATAAACTAACATTATAATTTAAGCTTCATTTTCTATAAAAATATTTTTCCAGAAAATTTCATTGAGAAAGTATTATTAAAAGCAAAATTAATAAAATTTACAATCCAGATAAATACAATAATGAACAAAACTATAATACAAACTCAGTTTACATTTGTGTACCTTATATTAAAAATTTAACCGAAAATATTAGACAAAAACTTAAAGAATTCCACATAAAAATAGTAAGTAGGAATTACAATACAACAAGAATGTTTTATTCACATATTAAGAATAAGAATAGTGAAAATAAGGCTTCAAACTTGATGTATAAAATTAATTGTAATTAATGTAGAGGGTCGTATTTAGGTGAAACAAAACAATACATTGAAAATAGAATCAAACAACATAAGGTTTCTTGTTTGAAAACAAATTTAGATAACTGCACTGCTTTAAGTAGACGTAGTATTGTAGAATAACATGATTTTGATTATGAAAATGGTAAAATGATGAAAATGAAACGACATTGGATTAAGAGAAGAATATATGAATCGTTATATATTAAACAAGATAAAAATTCTATAAACTTCAAACGTGACACAGGTAATATTAATAAGATTTATGATAAAATTTTATGAATGTTAAAAATATAAAACTCAACTGTAGATGCTTTTAATTTAATGTTGAGTTTTTCTATAAATTATTAAAAATTAGTAAATAAATTATTTAAAATAAATTTGTAATTACTAGATAGAAATCTCTCATGATAAACTCAACTGTCTAATGTCTATTATATGTATAAAGGATAATTTGGAGGTACGAGTTAAAATTGTTTTATGTTTTTGTTTGTAATTTTTAAGATTGTGTTCTTTATAAAAATATTCTATAGAATATAAATCTCGAGGAGTTGAAGTTCGATTTGAATTTAATGTTTGAAAACTGTAATACTGTTTTATCATTTAACATTATAAAGACAGATGGAGATAGGTACAACTAATTAAATAAAAATAATATATATCAGTATACAGAATATGTAACACAAGGTAGAAAATTTGTTGTATAAGAAAACATAGAAAAACTAAATGTAGCACAGTTAAAGCAAATAAATCGATAAAAATTTAGTGGCAGACGAAACGAACTTCAACTGTACGATTAAAAACTTGATTGTTAATAGCGTATAAGGACATCATTTGTAATTAATGTTTTACGAAGTATTAGTACAGAGAGATGAGAGAGAAGAGAAATTACGTGAATACGAAATATGGAGGGAGAGATGAAAATAGGTGGGGAATGTAAGTAATTAGACAGAGTTTATTGTTAAAATATAATAATAGTATTTTTAAAATTGTTAGTAATGCATGTGTGTATACATAATTTTAAAAGTTTTTTAAAGGTTAATAAATTAAATAATTTGACAATATAACTCTAAATAATTAGATATATTTATTTTTTAAAAAGGAAAAAATATAATAATTTAATAAAGAAAGAAGAATAATAATAACAAATTTTAACATATTTCTAAATGCTTGCTCCAATCTTATATTGTAATAATTTTTAGAATTGTAATGAAAATTTGTAATTACCTGAAGATGTGAGGAAAAAACCAAGGAAACGTCGTAACCACTAATAAAAATGTTTTAAACCTTGAGTAGTTTTTTAAAAAATCAGACCATAATTTTCCCAAGAAAATGATATAAGAATAATAAATGTTTATTACAATTACTGGTCAAAGTGCACATCTGATACGGTTCTGCACGAAAGAAAATAGTTTGGTCTTTAAGCGTTAGTAAATCAAGGGAACACTTGCACTCGGATCACCTTTCTCTTATTTTTTAATAATGTTCTCACACGTGCAAGCGATATATTTAGAATTTTTAACACAAGTTCGGAACGAAACTCCAATTATTCAACAGTGACATAATTTTAATGCCGGCCATTAATCAAGCTGTGTAACTCTCGTCCGCGATGTTGATTTTTAAATCAGATTCCGGTGTGATACTTTGTGAATTACTCTCAACTTGATAGACCGAAAGAGCGGTTAATCTAGGCTTTTTTATCGGTTTCGCACCTGTTTAAAAATAGCTTAATTGGGGCAAGGCCAAACGGCGGATTTGATCGGTTTGTTTTTTGTTCATTACATTTCTTGCGAATAAGTGCTGTCATTATAATGAATGGCGTTAGTTAGGTATA
This sequence comes from Quadriops clusia, assembly GCA_033557875.1. Lineage (NCBI taxonomy): Eukaryota > Metazoa > Arthropoda > Insecta > Coleoptera > Hydrophilidae > Quadriops > Quadriops clusia. The sequence continues at coordinate 4,747 of JAWQRP010004106.1, forward strand.
ATATCGCGGCGATATGATCTCACTGTATGCACTTCTTTTGGAGACTTTAATGCTACGTTACAACACATTATAGTTTCGGTACCCATACATACATATATATATATCTGTGTATATATATCTGTGTGTGTGTGTGTGTGTGTGTGTGTGTGTGTGTGTGTGTGTGTGTGTGTGTGTGTGTGTGTGTGTGTGTGTGTGTGTGTATATGTGTGTATATATATGTGTGTGTGTGTGTGTGTGTGTGTGTGTGTGTGTGTGTGTGTGTGTGTGTGTGTGTGTGTGTGTGTGTGTGTGTGTGTGTATATGTGTGTATGTAGTACCAAAGTTTGGTAGTACCAAAAAATATGTATACTACATATAATATGCATATAATTTTTCGACGATAAAAATTATAAACGACCGAAATGATGGTCAAAAATAATTTAATTTCCCTGAAGCAAAAAATGTTTCCTCACTTTTAATGCTTATTTATGCCGATCGCCCGGTATTAAAGTAGCCCAAAGACATATTTATTAGTATGCTGAATGTGCGCTTATCTCGACAGTAATTTGTGATTACATAGTTATTATTTTTAATCCAAAAGCCTATACTATAAATAAAGCACCTTAGCACAGGAAGTTTGGATAAACGTACATATTTGGTAAAGCTGCGATTGCAAGGTGAACCAATATTCACCTTATTATTCACCTTAATATCCATCTTAATATTCACCTTATAAATTTAGCCATTAAACTTTCAGCATACATGCGCTTTTTAGGCAGAATTTATGGCGTTTGTAAATACCCGGGACGTGTAGAAAAATAAATAAATTATACCATCGACCGGAAAGTGTCTATTAACGATTTAATGCGTTCGGTTCTAATCCAGGCATTACACATACTCGCAGTTTGTTTAATTATGAGCTAATTAATCTGTGAAGGTTAACGCAGGCGAATATTAATGTCTCTTATTTAGGACACGATCAAGGGTGTTCTCGGCGTATCTCTAGCGGACAAAATGGGTTATTACCGCGTTTTTTTGCGCGAAGAGGTAAATTATGAAATAAGGTAATTCTGCGTCGATCTCGTGTGTTAGTGCGTGCTTTCCCTTTCATGCGTGCTGGCTTGCAAAACAACATTTTCCATTTAAATGCGAGATTAATTGACAGGAGCTATTTGCTTTTCGGATTTCAAAGGCATTAGCAGCCTTTGCTAGAATAGCAACCTTTACTAGAATTCGAGGTCAAGGCTAGGATATTAGATAATATAACGGTTTTGTTGTTGATGGGAAAATATCCTTGATCTTTTTCAGATACACACGAGAAAGCGCTTATTGTCTATAAACGCCTTTTGTTTCAGTCGAGACCATCTCAAAAAGGTCAGAAATCTGATGGTGTTTCACATATGTGTAGACATCACACTTAATATTGTACAATTAACATTGGGTCTAATAGATCGTTCGTAAATTAGAAACCTGAGGTGTGAGAATTGAATATTCATGTCCCAGGAGTTTCATAAGTTTCATAAAAGTACCTACATGAATTAATTTTAAAAAAATGCATGTAAATATCACGTCATTTTGCAAGTTTAAGTTTTTTAAAAATTCCGGGCATTCTCTAATAGCGGTAACCTTTACCTTAAGTGTGCGTTTTTGTCATCTTAAATTAATTTATGGTAATCCAGTCCGCTTTTTAATTTCAAGTCATTCATATTAAATGAGTTCTAATCGTACCTTATTGTCTAAATCATGCACATTCATTATATAATGGCTTTGCTACAGTTTATTCGGCGTTGCGTCTATAGCATATCTAATGGTCCCTGTGGTGCATACGCTATCAAAGGATCTCTCGAGAAAAATCTTGGAAACATGAAAATGCTAAACGACGCGATGATCAGATAAGATAATTCGAGTGCATTAGCATTACGTTATGGTAATCCTAAGGTTGTCCGTTTCAGCAATTACAATGAAGAAAGAAAATAGACAATCAGATAATTTTTCTGTGCGTTAATAGGAACATATAAAAAAATTACTGAGCAAACTTGAAGATTCGATTACCTGCATGTATACATGGGCATATAACATAAATAGTTATAATTAAATTAATTGGTATTATTTCTTAAATACCCAAAGGCATCGTTAACCTATGGTGTTGCCTACTACACGCCAGCTTAAAATTATTCACGACCGGAGATTAATATGTTAATTAGTTTGTTGTGTTTGTTTTGTTTAATTCCTACTTGTACCTATCTGAAATGTTTTGATTAATGAACAAAAAATTGTAACGACATAATAATAGAAATATTAATGAAAAAAAAATTGCGTATTTTGTGGAATTATATAAATTATATGAATTGTATAAATTAAATGAATTGTTTAAATTACATGAATTGTTTAAATTACATGAATTGTTTAAATTACATGAATTGTTTAAATTACATGAATTGTATAAATTAAATGATTTGTATAAATGGCGGACGCACGTACATAAGTTATGCTTCCATTTTCGTGAAAAAGTGTAACTAATGTGATTTATGCTTGATGTTTAAGTAACAGCCGCCATCTGCTTAGTTTCTGCAATTCTTGGCTCACACAACATAAAATTTACAAAATTGACATACTAATTATTAAAATTTAGCAAAAGGAATGTTAATGAAAGGAATCGTCGCTGGATAAAGTGTCGTAATTAGTTCGTCGCTGGGCATTATTCTGCATGATAACTGAGAGAGTAAATAAACTATTGCCAAATAAAGTTGATACAACAGGAAAAGAACAAGGTGACTAACTCGCGTTCGTAAATAAAGTAAGGCTCTTAAGGCACACGAGTCATGGGCGCCGGTTGATTTTTTTTCTTTGCTTCGTTGCATTCCTGCGAGGCTCCGAGGCAAGAAATCGAAAGTCCTCCGAGTCTTCGTACGCCACTGACCTCCGTCTAAAGATCACATATGAAGAGTGATCTAGTTACCGGAGCTTGGGGCCGCACGTGATGCAAAAAATGGTGGTAGGTTGGTACCCCAGCTGCTGACTTGTATATAAGAAGTTGTAGGGATCTACTTGGCATCAAAGTATCTGTGTGCTGTGCAGTTTACTGATCATTACAAAACAATAAACATGAAATTCTTGGTGAGTACAGGAATTTTAATCATTTTTGTAGTTTTGGCTTTTTGAGGGATTTAACGTTTAATTTTTTTTTTTTAATATTATAATTTAAAGTATTTTAGTTTATAGTATTTTAGTTGAAAGTATTATAATTTAAAGTATTATAGTTTAAAGTATTTTTGTTTAAAGTATTTTAGCTTAAAGTTTTATACTTTAAATTATTTTAGTTTTTAACTGTTTAATTTTGATTATGTATTTGATTTACTCTTTGACTAAACTTTATTCAATGATTGCAGATTGTAGTAGTTGCCGTTTTGGCAGTAGCCTTCGCCGAAGAGGAGAAGAAGCAAGAAAAGCGTGGCCTCCTCGGCTTGGGATACGGCCATGGTGGTTTGGGCTTGGACCATGGGGTAGCTGTGGCTGCACCTCTCAGCATTGGACACTCCTACGGACACGGTTTGGGATATGGCTTGGACTATGGATACGGAGATCTCGGTCTTCACGGACACGGAGTTGCCGTAGCCGCCCCAGTCATCTCCAAGACCATCCACACCCCAGTGGTCACCAAAGTAGCCGCCCCAGTCATCACCAAGGCTTACTCCGCCCCCATCATCTCCACCCCACTGGTAGCCAAGACCATCCACGCCGCCCCCGCTGTGGTAGCCGCCCCAGTAGTCACCAAGGCCTACGCCGCCCCCTTGGCCCTCTCCCACGGATTGTCCCTCGGCCATGGATACTCATCCCTTGATCATGGATATTCCACCCTTGGTCACGGATACTCCGTTGGATCCTACGGTTTGGGTCTCGGTCACGGATACGGTATTGGAAACGGATACAATCTTGGACATGGATACAATCTTGGACATGGATACAATCTTGGTCATGGATACGCCGGTCTTGGTTACGGACACGGACTCAACTATGGATGGCATTAGGAGCCCAAACATCGTTCAGTCAAAACATACATACATGCCAAGGTGTTTAAAGCGATGCCAGAAGTGAAATAGTGCAATACTTATTTGTAAATAACTTATGTATATATGTAACGACGAATAAATTATGTTTTTGTACCATTTGAGAATTTTATTTTCCTTCAACTTCAAGTGTGTTGTGGTCTCTTATAGTTTTGAAATCATGGACGAGATTATTATCCAAGTACTCCCAAGCAACAATTTTGGCCGCGAATGTCAACAGTGGGGAATAAAATGGAAGTAAATTTAACGTAATATCGCAAACCATAAAGGAAATTGGACTTCATGGTCAAAGTTAAATATCCCTGATATACGCCATATATTAGTAAATTTTAGGTAAACTTTAACCAATTGAGGTGCATTTAACTTATTGCTCATTATAATTAGTTTTGCGAACTTGTCATTACTATATTAATCAAATATTAAGCATCAACATAACGATTACTAAGGTAGCGCAATTAAACGATAAAAAGGTAATACGATTATATAATACGATTACCTAACGATTATAAAGGTAACACGATTACATAACGACATGAGGGTAGCACGATTACATGCTGACAAAAGGGTAGCACGCTTACATAACGATAAAAGATAGAGCAATTGCATAAAAATAAGAAAAAGGTAACACAAGTTAATAACAATCATAGGTATCTCGCTCTCATGATAATTATTAGGTAAACTGCAGTTCAGTAAACAATGAGTAGTTCAATTCGCCATCAAGACAATGCAAATCTAATAATAATAAAAGGGTAGTCGCATCACAAACATAACAAAAGCGTAACTCAATTTCAATCACTATTAAAGAAATGAAGTTTCTGGCACGACGAAAGACTTCTTGACTTCCAATTAATATTAATCATATTCAATCACACTAACCTAGGTAATTAAAGGTAATCGTTCTCTGGTAGCGAGTGGACGAGTGAGATCAGAGCCAATATTCAGATAATCGTCGCGCAGTGACTTGATTGTTGTAATTTTATCACTATTAATCCTGACCTTCCTTACCTAAGCATATTAAGGGTTTAATGCCTATAAGTCACCCCGCACATAGGGAGTCTATGACGGCCTCTGACTGAAAGCAGTGAGTATAGGAGTTTATACTCACTGCTGAAAGGCATTAAAATTCTACTGATCGTAAATAAAAAGAATCCACTAGACTTCAGAGACATAAGGCACTAGGTCCCGTCAAATTAGGATAGACTTCCGCTGGACATTCGACCGACCTGTTTTATGTTCTCTCTCTAACCTCATCCCTAAATAGTGCGCGTGTTACGGGTCACCCATCGGCTTGTCGGTGCATCGGCCTTTGGACTCCACCCACTTATTGTATTTAGCATACGCATCAGGAATAAGGGTGCAAACGGAGTATTGCAAAGTTTACATTTTAAGTAAATCTGTAATATTCATTAATTCTATTCAAAACCAATAAAGCAACTACTATTAAATTCTTATAATTCATCTTGTCCCCAACCTAACTCGCGCATAGGACAATCAAGTCAAACGGTTTCAATTTCATTGGGTAGTTTCCCATTTGCGCCCTGGTTGAGCGAATCTGAAGCACTTCGCGAGTTGACACCTGGTGATAAATGCTGCCACCTAGCTTACTCGCAGTTTGCGTCTAGGCCGTAGAGATTCCTATGATGACGGTGATGATTGTTGATGGCTTTGCCTGAGATCAATTCTAAATCTTGAGCTTCTAAAGTTCGGACTTGCAGATTATATTACCACTGAGGGTCCCTGCGCCACGTCAGCTTGTGGTGCGCTGAGTCGCAACATTCCCGTTTTGCCGTGTTTCATAAGTCATATAAATTTTCATAGTTAAAGAATGAAAGAGGACTTTCTTAGTAACAGAACTTCTCACGCATTAAATCATTCAAATAACTAAGTTAAAAGCAAACAGTTAAAATCACACCAATTACACCCACACACAGACGCACGAACGACTTGACATTCCTTTTGAGCTCATTCTTCGTTCAATTTTCGCGTTGTTTACTCTCAATAACAGTTCTCACCTTAATTTTCTTTGACGTGTTTTTTGCCTACGAATTCTGGGATGGTACGAAAATAACGAAAAAGGGTTCCTACCAAATGCTAGACGATCACAGGTAATTTTGGCCAAATAGAGTTTCGGGTTGATTTGAATTTCCCGCCATTTCCGCTCTCGGAATCCTTCCGGAAGTGTCGCTATAGAGCGCATTAGATAGATTCTCGATCTTCGATCCCTCTTAGCCCTCCCCCCTTAAAATTCACAATATAACTTCTAATCTTACCTTAAAACGTATTTTGTTAAAAATTAAGTTGCAAATTCAAGTTATTTTTGCTTAACCACTGGTATAATTGACCAATGATGTTGCCAGCGTAGTGACTTCCCCAACTTCCTGACTGTCAGTTGGCAGCGTTGCGCGGCTGTTGTGGACAGCACTGGCAAAAGTTTGCGTACGTGACTGCCGCGTCTCGATTTTCGGAAACCGGAAATTGTTGCGCAATTGTCATACTTAACTTTTGCGATTACGCATTTTTGCATATCAAAATAACACAAATTAAAAGCTTAATGATATTGAAAACGACTCGCCTGATTTCTGGACTTAATTAATTATTTGGTCGGATGTTTCCTCGACTTCACCGCCATTTACGCTTTGGCTTCTTTGGTCACCTGCTGGGCTTCGGTTTCTTGGCCACGCGTCCTTGCACTTCTATTTGGAGATTTTTGGAATGACTGCCGCACTCTTCTTATCACGATTGATACTTTGAAACTTTTGTACTCGAACTTCTGCGTGGTTAAAGACGTTTTTTCTTTTGCTTGCCATCGATGATCGTGGTGACGTCTACACACTTCCGCTGTTCGAGGTCGAGTCCCTTGAGCTTGGCTTCTCGCGCATGTCAGCTGTCGTTTCGATGGTCGGCAACTCGCGATTCTCGCTTGAGTAAATTGGGTTGCCTAAACTGAGAAAATAGTGAAATGAAAATTCGTGACCGACCTGTCTACTTAATATCATAGACAAAGGAATATAATTATGTAACATATGTAATATATGTAACATATATTTCTTTGTCTATGTCAATATCGTTACAATGTATTCTTGGCAATATTCTTGAAAGACGATTCGATTGATTTCATTCAAGAGAATAAATGATTCGCCGGAAGAAGGCCATAGATATGGCCGAAACGTAGCGAACTCAAATGTATTATAGAAATCAAGTACGTCTTTGATTTTCACCTTGAGTATTCACTTGATTGGGTTTTCCTACTAAATAAATGATTTAATGAAAGCAAAGGTTTCAAACTAACGTATATCTTAATTAAAAGTTTTCAATTTTTCTGTTGCAAACTGTTTTACAGTTTAGATTAATATCCATTCAGTTTTATGCACTGTGACGTTCTGGGGGTGGCTTAGCTGAAAAGCTAGGATCGAAAAGATCCAAAAAGGGAAAGGCGGGAAATTCAAATCAACCCGAAACTCTATTTGGCCAAAATTACCTGTGATCGTCTAGTATTTGGTAGGAACCCTTTTTCGTTGTTTTCGTAGCATCCCAGAATTCGTAGGCAAAGTCACGT
>JAWQRP010004107.1:0-12348 GCA_033557875.1 Quadriops clusia
ATATGGAAAATTAAATCTTTCTGAAACTGTGAAACTTTCACTCAAATACAATTTTCCGTAGATAAAACTTTAATTTTATGCGAAGAAATACAGACACAGTGTGCATGTGCAGCAAGTCAGCACATAAACTCGGGATTCCCCGTGAGATGTGTACACAGCGCACGTGTTCAAACACAGTAGCATTTAGTAGAGTGCGATAAAAACAAAAAAAAACTTATTAGGAAAACCGTGTAAAAGCGAAAACGTGTAAAACAAGTACCGTGTAAATCGGGGGATAGGTGTATTTGTAATCTTTAATTTCACTCATTTAATTTGTAATAGATACATATTTGAATAAGTTGTACACATCTTGCCTTTGTACGATTCGCAAACACTGGTTCATTTTACTACGAATTTCGTTCAGCATCATGTTCACCGCATTCATTGCGTTTTTGTCCTGTTTCTAACCTCTATCGTCTTTATCGTAGAATATAAATTCGATCAGCATCGGCTTGATGGCGACAACTTATTTCATCAAATCAATGTCACAGGCACTTGTTTCTTTGACTTTTAATACACATTGTCTATTATTTTTTTTTGCTCTTTCATTGCATGACATTTCCTCCTATACCATTTACGTATATGCACATTCCACAGTTCTTGATTATGTTCCATCCAACGGTCCATCGCATAACCTCACTTTTCGAAAATTCACCAGATTGCCTCTGAAGCTCCAGAACGCTAACTTTAACTAACTGTTAATGTATAATTTACACGTTTGGCCCATATTTAGGCCCCAATAGGGCTCAAAGACGTCTGACTCGTTCCTTCAAAAAATGACAGCGGCGTAGATAGTCAGCCGCCTGCGCTGGAGTTGAAATGTCAAATTGCGACTTTCAGCTTCAAGCTTGTTTATACGGAGGGTACCCGCGACACTTTGGTACGAAACAAATTATTCGCTAAAATAAACGATTAGAGCAAAACAATAATTTATTTCGTTGCTTTTTAATTTGTTGATGCAACTAGTTAAATTCTCCCTTACAAAACTCATTGATGTTCTTTAAAATGCGATTTTTTATAGTGGCGCAACCATCGATACACACTCACCATAGCAATCATATTCCTTAAAATGGGAAAATTACCGACGGACGGACGGACGTACGTACGGACGTACGTACGTACGTACGTTACGATGGTAATTATGTTTGTTGATAATAATTGGTTCTGTTGTAATTACGTCAAAAGGGAAAACGTCTTTTCAGTAGTCAGAAACTGAAAATTATCGATAATAATCTGTCAGGATTGCAATTATTTTGTGTAATTATTATTTTTGTAGTAATTGCTATTATTTGATGTAATCGTTATTATTTGATATGATTGCTATTCTTTGGTCTAATTGCTATTCTTTGGTCTAATTGCTATTCTTTGGTCTAATTGCTATTCTTTAATATAATTGCTGTTCTTTAATTTAATTGCTATTCTTTAATTTAATTGCTATTCTTTAATCTAATTGCTATTCTTTGATGTAATTGCTATTCTTTAATCTAATTGCTATTCTTTGATGTAATTGCTATTCTTTAATCTAATTGCTATTCTTTGATGTAATTTCAATTCTTTGTGTAATTGCTATTCTTCGATATAATTGATATTTTCGCTGCGTTGACACGAAGAGGCGAATGTTGCGCATAAAGAAGCCAATTTATGCTTCCTCTTCCTTTCGGAGCATTAATGGAATAATCCATAAAGGACGGAGCATTCCCGGGTCCATTAAATTGGAACAATAAATACGAAAATAGAACGTCTAGGAGCATTTATTTTTAGCTCTTTTTACCCTAATGAAAAATCTTTAAGGTGGTAAACAAAGCTTTATTAAGATTTCCGACATTTCATGCCGTTCCATAAGCTTTTTACGTCGTTCTCGTGTTTATTCTTCAAACAGGGCCGATTTTATCAAAACACTTTTTTTAATGAATTTTCGCGCCTTTTGTTGGTTTTATCTGCGTAAGTGCTTTTTTTGTTGCTTCGATTTTTTTGTTACTTTGGTTTTTTTGATACATTGATTTTTTGTTACTTTGCTTCTTTTGTTACTTTGATTTTTTGTTACTTTGATTTTTTGTTACATTGATTTTTTGTTACTTTGATTTTTTGTTACTTTGATTTTTTGTTACTTTGATTTTTTGTTACTTTGATTTTTTGTTACTTTGATTTTTTGTTACGTTGGTTTTTCTTTGATTTGATTTTTCCTTCATTTGTTTTTTCCTTCATTTGCTTTTACCTTCATTTGTTTTTTCCTTGTTTATCGTTGCTCATTCATCAAACAAGTCATTAGTAATCATTTTATTTATTGGATTTTGCCAAACAAGTTTTGCTTCAAAACCAAGATTATTTTAAAATTGAATAAAGTATAAGTTCATATTACATAAATATAAACATAAATATCATATATAAATATATATTCATAGATAAATATATATTCATTAATAAATATATATTCATAAATAAATATATATTCATAGATAATATATATTCATAAATAAATATATATTCATTAATAAATACATATCCATAAATAAATATATATATATATATATATATATATATATATATATATATGTATATATATATATATATATATATATATATATTCATAAATCAATATATATTCATAAATAAATTTGAAATAGAATTTATATGTTATTTTAATTTATACTTTTGTTAATTCCCGTGAAACATATTCAAATTGAAATGCATTTAATATCGGTCACATTCTATATTCAATGAATATCAGAAACAACGGACAAAACTGGCATAACAATTTCATTATCGTTAATTCATAGATAACATTACATTATACATAAAATTTATGTAGGTGTATCAGTTGTAACGCTAATTTAATTAAGAGTTTGAATTTTAAATATTCGCGCTAACGTGCCTTCCCATCATGCACTTGTTTCCCCAGCAACGACCAATGAGAGACCACTTGCCAGACATTGAAGTTTGACATTTGTTTTGCTGTCAGTTAGTTGTTTGGTTTCTCGGTAATTTTGTGATTTGTCGGATTTTTCGTGATTTATCGGATATTTCGTGATTTATAGAATATTTCGTGATTTCCCCGATAATTTGTGATAATTCGTGACAATTCGGTGATAGACTGGCGTTTGTTTTTCGAGTGATTCATGTAAAGCTTTTCTTAGCAAATTGATAATAAATACTTAGATAATTAGTGATGCTCAGATAATTAGTGATACTCGGATAATTAGTGATACTCGGATAATTAGTGATACTCGGATAATTAGTGATACTCGGATAATTAGTGATACTCGGATAATTAGTGATACTCGGATAATTAGTGATACTCGGATAATTAGTGATACTTGGATAATTAGTGATAACTCAGATAATTAGTGACAACTCATATAATTAGTGACAATTCAGATAACTAGTGATAACTCGGAGACATTTAAATATCTTTTTGTTCAAGAAATGAAGTTAGATATATGTTTTTGCATCGTTTTCAATTCGACGGAAAACTTTTGAAGCCGAAGAGCAGTGAAAGGTAAAAATTTTACACATTATATGACTGACAAGCGACAATATCGGACATACTATCGACCCCATTGGTCGCCTAATATAATTGAGGTTATTATCAAAGAATTTTAATTTTTAAAAATAGCATAAGTATCATCTTTTTTCAATTTTTTCTGTAGGTACATTATCATTTCTTCTTCAATTTGTACTAGCCCATAAGAAAACATGAAATAAAAATTCCCTACTTGTTGCAAAGAACGAATTTAATAAATAGCTAATCATAAATAACAAAGATATGGTACAAAACAGTTTGTTGTGGTCTTAAATAAGTTACTTATAATAATTAGATGCTAACATAACATAATGTAATATACAATGAATTAAAAACATTAAAAATATGTCGGTTTAAATAGTGTTCGATCGCATGTTCATAATTATTATTATTAAACTAGGTATTAAAATCAATATGTACAAGTACATACATAATAAATAAAATCGTTCATTTCTTTTTACGGAAGGATTTCAAAATCGGGTAAATGTTGTCCAGGGCTTCCTTGATGTCCTGCCGAGTTTTTGCTCCTGTGAAGACGATTTTGCCATTCACGAATATGAGTAATACTAGTCTTGGTTTTATCATACGGTATATCAAGCCAGGGAAAAGTTCTGGTTCGTAACTGTTCGGAAAAATTGTATAAGTTTTATTTCTTAATTACATTATATTAATACATAACAGAATAATTTTTTATACATATATTCATTCATTACTTATATATAATCATTATTTATATATAATCATTATTTATACATAATCATTATTTATATATAATCGTTATTTATACATATAATCATTATTTATACATATAATCACTATTTATACATATAATCATTATTTATACATATAATAATTATATATTCATTATAATATATTATTTGACTTACCTGCTAAATTGCCCATGCATCTGATTTAAGTTATCCAATCGTATAGGGAATTTTAAATCACAAGTGGCTACCAAATTTTGTATCTTAAAATTATTAAATTTCACCTGAAAAACACTGCAATTTTAAGCTTGTCTATGTAGAAACAAATCTAGATTTAATTAGGAACAAATTTAATTTTAATTAGGAATAAATTTAGTCTATTTAGCAATAGAAGAATAAGTTTAAATTACCATCTTCAACTTACATTAAAACCTAACTTCTGTATAATCCGAGCAAATTTCTTCGAAGCTAAAAGAGCATCCTGTTCATTCCGGGCTCCCGTCGTTACTATTTTCCCAGATTTAAATATTAGGGCAGTCGCTCGAGGTTCTCGTATTCGCATAATTACACCTGTAAAGCGAGCAGGGTTATATTCTGTGTTCCTTGTGCGAAAATTAATTTCCATTAGATTCAATTCGCAGCCTACATCGGTTGTTGCTACACAATTCCTAAAAATTAATAATTAATTAGATAATAAATTAAACTTAAATCATAATAATTATGGATAACGATAAATAACAAAATTAATAAGCAATTTTGTGACATACTGTAACGTTATATAAGTAGATGGATCTTCTGGGGCTCCACTGTAGACTATAGTGCATGCTGGATTCCTTGGAGTCTAATGTAATGAATAATATTATAGAAATATATAATAATAATAATAAATTAAAATAATAATTATTATTAAGAATAATATATATAATAATCATTATTAATAATATATATAATAATCATTATTAATACTGCATATAATAATAATTATTATTAATTAAAATAAAAGAATAATACTTACAATAGGAGTTCCAAAAGAAGGAATAATCCCGCTAGTTACCGAAGGTGTCGTAGGGGGTACATGTGCCGACCAATCGGGAACGGGAACTGCAGGAGTGAATTTCGCAGGACTATTTAATATCGCCTTTAAATGGGAATCTGCTGGCTTCGGCTGTTCCATTTTGATACAAATTACTTAATCAATTATTGCAAAGTTTATCTAGAACGGAGCAAGTAAATCAATACATATTTGATACATTTGTTTAAATTAAAGATTATTTATTTATAGGAACGATAAGATAACTATCCTAAAGCGCACCTACTTGAGTATTTATGTTTACTTTTGGGCATGCCAGCTGTTACAGCAATTGTGTAATAATGTGAAAGGCGTGCAATTTTGAGGTTATAATTGTTGCACTTGAAGTTAGCTGCGCACAAAATGCTATCTTTATTATGAAGTATACATAATCTGCTATCTTCAGGCATGATACATGGGCGTTCTCATCGAATCTCAAGATCTTGAAAATTATTTACTCAACAAAATTTAAATTATACACTTAATATTATCAGGATATCGCACTGTATAATATAATATTAGTGATAATAATATATGTTAAGATAATAATATTATACAGAATAATACATATAATCAATTTATTTAGAGAGGTAAAAAATATTTTAAACGTGTCACTGGATTGTCAAAATCAGCTGATGCGTAGTTCTGTCAATCAACAAGTTAAGTTCGTTGGTTAAGTTCAACCAACGACGTTCAACATTGGTTAAGTTCAAATACACACATATGTGCAACTATTTTGTAGTTGTAAGTTTACAATATTTAAAGTTTTAAAAAATATTCAAAATATAAATGTTTTAATTAATTCTATTTTAACTATTTCTCTTTTAAATCACTTTGTTAAAGTTGCATAATGTCCCAAAAGGCAAAAGTGATAGACCTGTACAAGACGGTAAGTATTTGTTATTGTTATTTACTTATTTAGTTAATAAGAGTTATATTTAGAAACTATTTCGTTGTCACATCAATAATTACAGTTAGAATAAATTATTAAATATAGAATTCACAATTAAATACATCGGTATTAAATACAGCATTAACAATTTCATTTAAAATTAAAAATTTCAAAACAAATTATTTTTGTAGCTATTACACCTCGGCAAAGACTATCCACAAGGCTATGACTTCTTCCGCACTCGCTTGCACAAAGCTTTCATGAAAAATAAAGACGTGAAGGATGCAGAAGTGATAGAAAAAATGATCGGACACGGCAACTACATCGTCAAAGAGCTAGAAGCACTTTACATGTTAAAAAAGTACAGAACTCTAAAACGGAGGTACTACAGTGATAAATAATATATGTAAGAGATTAGACTTCAAAGCTATTTTATCAAAATAAGTAGAATTTTTATGTATATATGTGAATAATATATTTAGATAATATATTTGAATAATATATTTGGATAATATATTTGGATAATATATTTGGATAATATATTTGGATAATATATTTGAATAATATATTTGGATAATATATTTGAATAATATATTTGAATAAAATATTTGAATAATATATTTCGATGTAGTTCTTAGATAATAAAAATATGAGACTATAAAATATCTTCTCTTTACATCTTCTACCTCCATCCAGTTACACCGCCGAAATGAAACGAGGCTTGGTTTTACTCACTTTTATTTTGCTGACAAATTAATAAAACTACGACCTACGCTCAAAGTTCATGTCTAAAAGTAACATCGCTCAAACCATAAACGAAAGCGAACAACCGAGAGAAATTAAAGAAATTAACAGGACGAGTGATATGATTTATTTTCTACATAACAAGATATAGCAAGGATGCCACATTTTATTTAATCTCACAATATGGTAGTAATAATATTATCATACTTATTGTTCTTTATATAACATTTAAAAATTAACTAGGTACCTTAATAATACATAATAAAGTGCTATGCTATATAGCTATAAGTAAAGCTGTTTTACAGGGTTGTCCTCATTGATTAAACTAAAACTAAAACTAAGTACAATCTCCTCTAAGTCACATTTTCCTATATTGCCATTCTTTTTTTGAAAGCTGGTGCGATCTAACCGACTGTCTGTTTGCAAATCACAATTTTATGGGCTTCAACGAACACTCGGTGACCTTTCAAGTTGATGATTTCCTTCAGCCATTTTTCCTAAGTTTCCCATTAGTCATCTTCAACATCACATTGACACAACTCGTGTAAAAAGAATTAAACTGGCTACAGACTTATGTTAAGTGCTCGTTTATTTAACGTGTATAACAGGTTTCTTTGTTTAGTTATTCTAGTAATAACCTTGGGCCCATTACTGGTGTTTAAGGGGGGGTACATTTTGGATTCAAGGGGCCGAATACATTTCTACATAAGTTTACAATATTTTCTTTATAATACACAACATTTGAACAGTATTTATAGATATATACACTTAATAAATAAGGAAGAAATATCAGTTAACGAGTAATACTACTTTGTCCACCCTATAACATGTACAAATTTAAGTAAGAACCGAAAACGCTGAAGTGTTGGATGGACTCTTATAACAACACTACTGTAATTAAGGTACGAAATAAATACGATAAATTAATTGTAGCCCTTGGTAATCTTGTGTGGGGAGAATTTTTAATATTCGAACTCGTTTATACTTTAATTTAATCTTTATAACAATGTTTGTGAATGTAGCAGCCATTACTACATTAACTTTTATGGGAGTTCGAATGTTAAAAATGATATCCTTTCAAGTTAACATGAGGCTATAGAAATACATAATTAATTGTTTACTTTGGAAATTTCTTCAGGTGTTTCGGAATGTGCTAATAATTGTAGCAATCATAGCATTTAATAATCAATGCAATCTTAATATACAAATAATAATAATAATAAATACAATTACAATAATAGGCAATAATAATAATAGCCCTAATAATAATAGCAATAATAAGAATAGCAATAATAAGAATAGTAATAATAAGTGTAGTAATAATAAGTATAGCAATAATAAGTATAGTAATAATAAGTATAGCAATAATAAGTATAGTAATAATAAGTATAGCAATAATAAGTATAGTAATAATAAGTATAGCAATAATAAGAATAGCAATAATAATGATAATAGTAATAATAATAAATCGATTTTGAATAGTTTTCGTTAAATATTTCTCTTCTACATAAACACTACGACTTTATTTAGTACATGTAACAAAATATAATTTATAGTTTGATAAATTTCAATATTTACAAAACTTTTTGCTAGAATTTAGAGTTCATTCATACCGCTTCATTTTAGTCGATTTTAAAGAAATGTCTACCTGAAAAAACATCCCAAAGCAGTTGTCTGAATTTTGCGGCTTGGTGGCGAGAAATGGTTTACGACGCACATATCTATTAAAAAAAAAAGTACAACCAGTCTTGTTTATTTAATTTATTCGATTAGCAAATGCAAAAACATCAATGTATAAAAGAGAGATTGAGACACTGAGATCTATTAGATTAATGTTGAAAACGGCTTTTGATTTTTTTCTTTAAAATATTTTGCTTTATTATAGTTTGCTTTAATATATTTTTCTTTATTATTACATTAATCTTAAATATTTTTCTTTATATAACATTCTTCAGGAAAATCAGGTTTTTTAATTATTTGGAAACTGGGCTCTGCATGCGTTAGATCTGGTTTTACTTTTACACGACAAGCTAATAGATGCATAAGAACGAAGGTGATGAAAACTTTGTGCCTGATCTAACCAAAAACTGACTCACGAGACATTCATAATACAGTGGCTATAACTATCATATACAACTATTGTCATGTATGCTCTAACCATCTATCGTAGTACGTTATTCACACACTTCTTTATCCGATATGACCTTTTAATATATAAGGTACGATTTACAACGCACGATTCATATTATAAGAATTTAAACGGAACAAATCATAACTTCACTAAAAAGCCTATGTAAGATTAATTCCTATATTTCCATTACAGCCTAGAGCATAAGATAGTCAAACTTACTTAATACTAAAGTTTAAATTATTCGGTTTAAGTGTGAATGTTTGCATGAATGTCTGTTTGCTTTGATGCTTTTCTATGAGGTTGATTGGAAAGATTACTTCACAGTTAAGGATACTTCACGGTTAAGATTACTGCTCGGTTAAGTTTACTGCTCGGTTAAGATTACTACTCGATTAAGATTACTGCTCGGTTAAGATTACTACTCGGTTAAGATTACTGCTCGGTTAAGAATACTACTCGGTTAAGATTACTGCTCGGTTAAGATTACTTCACAGTTAAGATTACTTCACAGTTCCCTTTGATACGCTATCCTTGAAGTTGCCGCTATGATTATGATAAGTAAATTTGACCCGTGCTTTTTTAAAACGAATTACCGTATTCAACTCGCTTAATTTGTTCGAAAGCCTGCTTAAAAAAATTGGCTTAACAATTTAAGTGTTGAGTTAACAGTAAGTCCCAACTTGGAAACACTCTATATACATGTGATCTTGATTAAAATGAATTAGTAGAACGATAACGATAAAATTAATTAACGTAACTATTCTGTTTAAATTAATTTTCATATATGTAACACTTTATCATAGAAGGCAAGCTTATTAGCTATATTTTGGGTTATTTGGAAAAGGCTAAGCGATAGGTGTTGATTTATTTATTTTGTATAGTTTTGAATACCTAAGCGCCTAAACTCACTGTGTCGTATTTATTTAAGAGATTAATCAAAGTTTTCTTCTTCAACTGAGGTTTTTGTATACAAAATTCAGTCTAAGGGGTCGCCAAGCTTTTCCCAGATAACTCCACATAAGTGATAGTTATACATATTTGTAATATAATAATTTATAAAATATATTAATGACATCTACGATCTTACAAATATACATTTATAACCAATTTGTTTTTCTGTTTAAGTATATAACGTAGAATACATTTTATTATCTTCATGCTAGGGAACCAGTGTCTTGACAATTAAAATCTGCAAAGAGATTCGTTTGTAATCTACACTGCTATATAGGCAACCAGTCAAACACATGTGTGTTCCTGGTTTTCCTATGAATGTCTGGTTGCCTAATGCCTTAGGGGCTTTATTAAATTATTACCTTGGAATTATCAGCGTTGTACATTAAACATCTTAATCTTTCTTCTCGTCTTCAGGATCTTTCAGGGTGTGCCATTGTGCTATTGGACGCCTCGGTGAGGCCAACATGTCTGACCAATGGCGTAATTCAGTTCCGCTAGCATTATATCCCAGTACTACTTTTCCTATAGGTTCAGATGTACCAATTCTGTCGTAGTCGACTACTGTTACCTGTAGGTTCACTTTCTAAAAATTAAACAAAAGCTAGTAGTTAAAAAATCTGTTGTTTTTGGTTAAAAAAAAATTAATAAAGATAAGTAAGAAATAAAAATAAGTACTAATAATTAAAAATAAGTAATAAATAAATAATAAATACAAATAAGTACTAATAAATAAAAATAAGTAATAAATAAAATAACAGTACCTGAATTTGTTCAAACGGTACTTCAAATGTAAAGGACTCATTATAATAAGGATTGAGTGTACACTTCTTGATGCTAGTCTTCTTCTTCTTCAATCGTTTACCATTTTGCATCAGAGCGATCTTAACGTAAGGATCTAAGAAAAAATGTTTAGTACAACATTCCTTTTGTTCCAACTTATTTAAATTTATTTTTTATGATTAGTTATTTTATTATTATTAATTATTTACCAGATAAGCCACCAACGTCCATCTTCTTCAAATTCTTAGCCTCCAAAATGACGACAGTCAATTTTCCAGCAGTGGGAACGTAACGCAAAGAGAAGCAAATATCTCCCAACTTATTTTCCTGTAATAGGGGTTAATAGAGTATACTGATTATTGCAATATTTCGTGCTCAACCACAATAGTCTGATGTTTGCGATGCTTGAACTCTCCAAACTTATTTTATACAAACAACAAAAAAAATTGGGGGACAGGTCAGGTACACATAAATTCCCAACAAAATTGCGTAAATGCATGTATGTGACATTTAGATTGATTCGAAAAACGACATAGAGTGTGGAAACATTTACATAGAGGGGTGTTTCCGGCACATTGATATGACATTATGTATAATAGTAACAAAGAAAATTTAAGGAACATGTATAATATATAAAAAACAACACACGGTTTGTATCATAAGAAAATTGGAAATACTCTTTCCTATTCGCATGCGCAATCAAAAGAGTAGTGTGTTCAAGCTTGACAGAAGTGTTGGCTTTTATCCAAAATAAGTGTTAGAAAAGGGAGGGGGAGAAGAGTCATACATTGTCGGATGGGGAGGGTCACAACATCTATGGTTAGGGTCGAACATTTAGCATTTTGTGTTTTGCCTATTAAGCATTTATATTTACCATATGATGCTCAATTATCACTCAACTTTTCTATTGATGACGATTAATCGAAATGAGAGAAAACACAAAATATATGGTACTCCATATAGGTATATGGTATTCCATATATATGGTATTCCATATATGTGGTATTCCATACATATGGTATTTTAGATATTTTCTGTATTCGTTTTTAATGTCAAAAAGAAAATATTCTGCCTCTTTGTTTATTATTAGTCATCTAATTATATAATTGAGTTGTTTAGTTTTTGAAAATCTTTAAATTTTAAATATTTTTGTGATTTACACCTGGGGACTAATTGTTTTTGATTCAAATCCTTTTTGTAAAACCAGTTCAATTATTTTATATTTTAAACAATTAAAATAATCAGTAAACAACCCAATTAATTTTCTATCATTCATCTTTCCTAATTTATCTTTCATAATTCATCTTTCATAATTCATAATTCATAATTCATTTTTCATAATTCATCTTTCATAATTCATCTTTCATAATTCATCTTTCATAATTCATCTTTCATAATTCATTATTTATGATTCATAATCTATAATTCGCAAGTTTTGTTTTCTAGCAAAACTCTCCCTTTGAGGCTTCCCAGTAAACATTCACTACTCTACATAAAGAAAAAAGTTTTCCG
>JAWQRP010004108.1:0-12346 GCA_033557875.1 Quadriops clusia
TTTACATTTAAAGCGATGCATTAGAAGAGTTCCGCTTCAAGGCAGGGTCCTTTGCGGGTGAGATACGTACGTAAGGGGGGTACTGTTTACATTTGTAAAAATCAGCTGAGCTAGCTGCCACTTAAGACTGACTAATATATACAACATGTGACTTATTTTAAAGATAAACAAACAATCCCCTTCTGGCTTTATTACACCCGCTGGTTCCCTGTGTTTCTTTATATATATATACATTAAATGAAAATAGATAAGAAATCTCCGTTATATTGTATTTTTTTCGCGGTGACTAAACGAAGTCTGCCTCATATGAAATGCAAAAGACCGCAAATGATAGAAATTGCCAATGTGAGTAACAATGAATATGAATGCAGGAATAAATTATTGTAAATTTAATATGATTATAAATAAACAAATTATGCCAACTAATTAAACGCCTAATTGCGACAAGCATCAGTGTTTATATAAGTACTGATTTAATTAATTTTGCAAAATGAGACAGAAATTGCCATTGGTACTCTACGTAATTGTAACTTGTTTAAAGTCACAATTTATTGACAGAATTTATAAATCTAAATATAGTTCTATAATATTAATTATAAACAAATATTCGGTGTGTTTAGGTATATAAAATAACAGGAAGAATTTAATTACGTACAAAATTATTATAACACTGGTAATAAGTAATGTAGTTCTTGAGAACTTCTTGTAAATAAAAGTACATACTTATTGCTTTGAGTGGTCATTACAGATTTTATAACAATGAACATTCAATAGATTTTTTTTTCTTTGCAAGATAATTACAAATAAGAGAATATGGTATATAATTATACTCACTTCTTTGACATGGAATAAGCGTATTTCAAAAGGTTTGTTGTAACGAAAGTTAGTACTGAAGTATTTAGCTGAATATAAAAATATATGGTGAAATAGTTTTGTGAGAAAATGCAATATTCCGATATCAGATTTGCGCCTATTTACAGGTATAAGGATGTGAATAATTCTATCGATCTATCCGCTGTGGATGATGGAATCTCCGTCTGCCGCTTATTTTGGTCGATTAGCATTCAGGTTCTTTCTTGAAATCATTTATATCTTGGTTTTTCTTTGTTGTGTGAGAAGTATATACATATTTATCGATAGTTGACATTTTGCAATGAAATAAAATAATAGCCTTGGTTTCTGTGACCTTGGATGCAAATATCTACTAAAGAAGCTATCCCGTTAACATCAAATTCCCTGAGAAAATTGAAGACTAACAGTGGCAGTAGAACGAGGGCTGCCAACGCTCTTGCGGAAATCTACTCACCGGATCAATCGTCGCCTATCACAAGAATGTCACTCTATATTCGTGAAAGTAGAAATGCCTCTACGGTTTTAAAAAAACATTACTGAAATGACAACAATTCGTACTTCAAAACGTGAAATAGCCTTCTTGTCTCTTAAGATTGAGCTATTTAAATGTTGTGATGATGAAGCTGTTTCTTATTTTGCTAATAATAATTGAACGAACAAATAATAGCAAAATATCTGATAATTTGATTTGTCGTTAGTTTCGAAATTTAATTTGTCCGACTTTAAATATATACTGATAGAAAAAGGTGCCGATCGCTTTACAAAACTGTAAGCGTAAATAAAATATTATAACAAAAATAATTGTAAGTATTTGCTGCAACCGCAATTAACATTGTTATAAATACAACTGGAAATGTGTTGACTTATTTTGTTAACATTATGTCTAAAACTTTTGATGCATACATTTTTGTGGAAACATTACATACAAAGTTTAAAATCTATTTTATACACATCGTGTATGTTAAAAATAAAACAATCTATAGTTTATAATAATATCTTTGTATTTATCAATATCATTATGTTTGCTGTAACTTACTAATAAAATTAAATATCTTACTACTATTTCCAAATGTAAATTTTGCAATAAACAGCTTTAGCGTACTTTCAAAATGTTGTTACCACAACTCTTGGTAGTTTTAAACCATACATTCGGTATAGTAGAATTTTTTTTAAATACAATGGTAAGTAGTATATAACAAATCACTAGATATAAGTAGATACCTATGTACAAGGCTTTTTTTGCATAAAGCCTTTTATAGGACACTGATTCAAACTATATTAAACGAAAAATGTGAAGTAGAGAACATTTTTAATGAACGTAAGTATGTTAATTACCATCAGTACGTCTTTTTACAATTCAGTTTTTGTTTTAATTTTCAGATTTCCAAATATTTCAGTCATTACTGCTCATCCCCTTATTATTTCCAAATTCTGCATGCAAAAAGCCAAAAATCCAAAGACAGAAACTTTAAACTTTAAATTTTTACACCCCTAGGTTAGGTAAGTTGTTTAA
Organism: Quadriops clusia; assembly: GCA_033557875.1. NCBI lineage: Eukaryota > Metazoa > Arthropoda > Insecta > Coleoptera > Hydrophilidae > Quadriops > Quadriops clusia. The sequence continues at coordinate 2,366 of JAWQRP010004108.1, forward strand.
TTGAAACCAATGCAACCATTTCACAAACTTTACCTTTGGGCGTCTTCTGACCGATTTTACTGACTGCAACATAAGAACAAAGTACCGGAGAACTAAGGAGTTGAGGGAGTCTTTTTTTCCTGAACAATTGATATTTGCTGCCGAAAGTTTCCACAAAGCTTCAGGAAAACAAATTTTAGGTAAATTATTAACATAGGCCAAAAAATCTCCAATGCGACCCAAACGACTTTTTACTCACTCATCATCATGTGTTGTTGAACACCATCAACTAACAGGCAACCAAGCCCTAAGCCTTTTTGTGGAAACAAGAAAAACAAAAAGAACATATCAGTTAGAAAGAAACAGTGCTAAACAAAATGGCTGTAATTTGTACCCTTCGTATAAGGCCATTATGAGTGCAATTATTGATAACAATAAGTGAAAAAGGAGCAGAAATAAATTTACAGAGCTTATTAAATCAGACAGGTTTGACATTAATTACAGTGCAAAAACTTGTATTATAAACAGTTTGTATGACAACAAAATGGAATTGTGATGGGAGTAGTGGCCAGAAAATGTATAAACAGAAGTACTACGAAAGTCAAACAATCAGCGATAAAGATATTTTTCTTATTGCCATGGTTCCATTGCGATTCTTTTAGGCCAGTTTGTCTCCTGGAAGCTTACAATTAGATTGATACGTCAAAAATATAATTGTAGGTATGAATGAAACCTTAAAAAACCTTAATTTAATGTTTTTCTAAGGTTTAACTCAACAGTTATATTTTTTTGGCATATCAATCTAATTGTAAGCTTGTAAGAAACAAGCTGGTTGTGCGCCACTTGCCATTTCATTGGAATGGATATTGTTTAATACATTTTCATTGATTTTTATCGAACGCCACACGCCGCGTCACTGCCACACCACTTCGGTGGGCGCCTGGTCTTATAAGGATAACGAAAGTAACATAAAAATAATCTGACAGAATTCGTGGCTATCATCAACACGTTTTTGCCGACCTGTCAAATTTTTGTACAAAAAAGAAACTGCTAGCATATCCGAAGAGGCGAAACAAATACAAAAACAAATTATAGAACTTCAGCCATCGATAATGAGTTTCAATGAAAAAGACATTCACATTACTCATCAGTTAACGTTAACAATGATTGATGGAAAACTGTATAATTCAATAACTGAGACTTGTTCAACATTGAAATGTTTTCTTTGTGGAGCAACGTCAAAATTGATGAACAATTTAAATGTAGTAAATAAAAAAAAATAATTTAGAGAATTTGAACTTTGGAATATCTTCTCTGCATGCCTGGATTATATTTTTTAAGTGCATACTTCATATGCCTTATAAACCAGCTTTTAAAAAATAGCAAACCAGGCAACAAAATAAAGAGTTAATGAAGTCAAGAAAACACAGAATTAAGAAGGATTTCTAAGAACAAATGGGATTATTAGTTGATATACCTATAAGTGGAGGGAGTGGGGACACAAACGACGGCAACACTGCTCGGCGATTCTTCTCAAACCCCAAATTGGCGGCAGAAATTACTAGTATCAGTGAAGAATTAATTTATAAATTCTCCGTTATTTTAACAACTCTTAATTTCGGTTACGCTATAAATTTGGAACTATTTCAAAGTTATTGTTTTCAGACACAAATACCCTTGGTACTATATGCTTACCATCGTTCACAAAATTTTTATTCACGGAGCTATATCTGGATATGCTTTCTGAAGAAGCGCGTGTTTATGTTCATCATCCTTTAATATGTCTTAGAAATGTGTAGCAGGCAGAAAAAAATGAGAATCGTAGTTAATATATAAAAAGTAAGATTTTGAAGAAGATTTGTAAAAGAAAGACTTGAAAAATAAATACATCTTATATGAGAATTTAAGATTTCATTAAAAAAAAAAGTTACGATACAAAACAGCGCGATTCAAAGACATATGAATATTCCGCGAAAGGCATACCTTAAAAATTGGTCGGAAGAGAATTAATAGCGATTTATTAAACAACTTATTAATATCATCGGATCCTTAATACATCTTTAAAGATAACTTCCGAAAAAAAAACTATCCATTTCAATCAAGATGTCTTAAACTTATTAAAAGAAACAAATTTCAAAAGATTATTACATACCATTAGTGAAGATGACGATGACGACGACGATGATGATGAAAAAGAGATTGAAGATGAAGATAATGATGAAAAAGAAAATTAGTTTGATGTGGCCTCTTATTTTGGTCGATTATAATGTGCTCCAGAATATTAATCTAGCGTGTCAATAGCCTTAAAATTGATGTTCAACTTCAGGTTCTTACTTGAAATCATTTATTCCTTGGGTTTTCATTATTGTGTGAGAAGAATATATTTAACGAGAGTTGATATTTTGTAATCAAATAAAATAATAGCCTTGGTTTCTGTGGCCTTAGATCCAAATACGTACTAAATAAACTATCCTGTTAACATCAGATTCCTTGAGAAAATCGAAGACTCTTACAGTCGAAGTAGAACGAGGGCTGTCAACGCTCTTGTGGAAATATACTCGCCGGATTAATTGTCGTGCATCACAAGAATGTCACTCTATATTCGCGAAAGTGGAAATTCCTCTACGGATTTAAAAAACATTACTGAAACGACACCAATTTGTGGTTCAAAATACGAAATAGCATTCTTGTCTCTTAAGATTGAGCTATTTAAATGTTGTGATGATGAAGCTGTTTCATATTTCGTTAATAATAATTAAACAAACAAACAATAGCAAAATATCAGATAATTTGATTTGTCGTTAGTTTCGAAATTTAATTTGTCCGACTTTAAATATATACTGATAGAAAAAGGTGCCGATCGCTTTACAAAACTGTAGGCGTAAATAAAATATTATAACAAAAATAATTGTAAGTATTTGTATTTATCAATATCATTATGTTTGCTTTAATTTACTATTAAAATTAAATATCTTACTACTATTTCCAAATGTAAATTTTGCAAAGTGTTGTTACCGCAACTATTGGTAGTTTTAAACCATACTTTCGGTATAGTAGTTCAAATGCGCCTACGTACAGTTCGATTTGCAAGTACCTGTCAGTTTTTTAACCACCTTTATTTGAGTGATCGCGAGGTGCACGGTAACTTGAGATGTGTAAATTTTTTTAAATACAATGGTAAGTAGTATATAATAAATCACTAGCTATAAGTAGGTACCTATGTACAAGGCTTTTTTTGCATATAGCCTTTTATAGGACAATAGTTAATACAACTAAATATATATATTATATTGCACGTCGCGGCGCAAGAAGTGGTCACTGATTCAAACTATATTAAACAAAAAATGTGAAGTAGAGGACATTTTTATTGAAGGTAAGTATCTTAATTACCATCAGTGCGTCTTTCTACAATTCAGTTTTTGTTTTAATTTTCAGATTTCCAAATAGTTCAGTCATTACTGCTCATCCCCTTATTATTTCCAAATTCTGCATGCAAAAAGACAAAAATCCAAAACCAGAAACTTTAAACTTTAAAAGTTTTACACCCCTAGGTTAGGTAAGTTGTTTAATTGAAACCAATGCAACCATTTCCCAAACTTTACCAAATTTATAAACGCTTTGAAGGTTCGAATTTGTGAATCTTTACCTTATTATGTTGGGCGTCCTTTAACCGATTTTACTGACTGCAACATAAGAACAAAGTACCGAAGAACTAAGGAGTTGAGGGAGTCTTTTTTCCTAAACAATTGATATTTGCTGCAGAAAGATCCCACAAAGCTTCAGGAAATCAAACTTTAGGTAAATTATTAACAGAGGTCAAAAAATCTTCAATGCGACCCAAACGACTTTTTAATCGCTCATCATCATGTTGTTGAACACCATCAACTAACAGGCAACCAAGCCCTAAGCCTTTTTGTGGAAACAAGAAAAACAAAAAGAACATATCAGTTAGAAAGAAACGTTGCTAAACAAAATGGCTGTAATTTGTACCCTTCGTATAAGGCCATTATGAGTGAAATTATTGATAACAATAAGTAAAGAAGGAGCAGAAATAAATTTACAGAGCTTATTAAATCAGACATGTTTGACATTAATTACAGTGTATTATAAACAGTTTGTATGATAACAAAATGGAGTTGTGATGCGAGTAGTGGCCAGAAAATGTATAAACAGAAGTACTACGAAAGTCAAACAATCAGCGCTAAAGATATTTGTCTTATTGCCATGGTTCCATTGCGATTCTTTTAGGCTAGTTTGTCTCCTACAAGCTTACAATTAGATTGATACGTCAAAAAAATATAATTGTAGGTATGAATGAAACCTTAAAAAACCTTAATTTTATGTTTTTTAAGGTTTAACTCGTACAGTTATATTTTTTTGGAATATCAATCTAATTGCAAGCTTGTAGGAAACAAGCTGGTTGTGCACCACTTGCCATTTCACTGAAATGGGTATTGTTTAATACATTTTCAATGATTTTTATCGAAGGCCACACGCCACTGCCACACCACTTCGGTGGACACCCGACTTTATGTGGTAACTTAAAAATAATCTGACAGAATGCGCGGCTATCATCAACACGTTTTTGCCGACCAATCAAATTTTTGTACAAAAAAGAAACTGCTAGTATATCTGAAGAGGCGAAACAAATACACAAACAAATTATAGAACTTCAGCCATCGATAGTGAGTTTCAATGAAAAAGACATTCACATTACTCATCAGTTAACTCATATTTCTTACTTGAAATCATTTATTCCTTGGGTTTTCGTTGTTGTGTGAGAAGTATATCTTTAACGAGAGTTGATATTTTGTAATCAAATAAAATAATAGCCTTGGTTTCTGTGGCCTTAGATCCAAATATGTACTAAATAAACTATCCTGTTAACATCAGATTCCTTGAGAAAATCGAAGACTCTTACAGTCGAAGTAGAACGAGGGCTGCCAACGCTCTTGCGGAAATATACTCGCCGGTTCAATTGTCGTGCATCACACGAATGTCACTCTATATTCGCGAAAGTGGAAATGCCTCTACGGTTTTAAAAAACATTACTGAAGCGACACCAATTTGTGCTTCAAAATACGAAATAGCATTCTTGTCTCTTAAGATTGAGCTATTTAAATGTTGTGATGATGAAGCTGTTTCATATTTCGTTAATAATAATTAAACAAACAAACAATAGCAAAATATGAGATAATTTGTTTGACGTTATTTTCCAAAGTTAATTTGTGGGACTTTAAATATTTTACAAATATTTATTAACAATAAATATTAGGAGTGATTAGAAAATATTTCGTAGGTAAATATAGTTGCAGTAAACGAAAAGCAGATATCGAAAATATATCTGCTCCTGTAACATGTCAACTTCTAATGAAAATATTAGTGCCATGGCAAAAGTCATTTGAAGTTCTCGCTGGAAATACCATATAATTTACGGCAGCTTTTACGATCATCGGCTAAGATGTGATGAAAACAGTACCGTTAGGGATACTCTATTGATTTATTTAAATGTGGCAAAAAGATAAATTACTATTCTACATCTCCACATATTTCATCCGAGTTCGCAACTTCATAAATACACGTCACGAAGATAGCTCTTAGTTCATTTTATACCAGTAACTGAGCTTAATTAGAGCTGAAGGTAATAGCGTGATGTGTCTTACTAATAAGGAGAGGGTTATATCAGCTGTAGCAGCTTTTATGTCTAAGTGAATTGAAATAGGTACATCAATGAACTAATTAGATGGCCGCAACGAAGGCGTTTGGATTTGCACTATATCAGTCATTATCTATGCGTAACTAAAACTAAAAATAAAGCAGCCAATTTTCTTTATATGTAAATACATTATAAAAGTAGATATTTTTCAACTCTTATCTTCGGAAATTGCAACCCAACCTGTAGGTTTTGTTTTATTGGAAGCGCTGTCTAACATTTATTAGGAGCAAAAAAAAATTGATATAAAGGACGAATTCTCCATTATGTATACTTACGCTTCTATATCGTCATCCTCTTTCTCACTTTTCGGCGGAACCTTAACGGTGTCTCCTTTTCCTATAACACTAATGTCGCATTTGAGGTATCCCTTGGGACCTCCTGCTATGTCATCCGGGTCAGTCAAGAGGGCCCACTTGTGGTAGAACTGGTGATCTAAGCAGGAGTAATAACAGTATAAATTATAAATGAGTTGCGGTTTCATTAAGTTTCTTCAAGGATGCATTGTAATTCAGGACACTCCAATTAGGGATACCAAACGGCAAATATGTATAATTTACAGGCCCCCAACTAGTTAAATAATACACGTGTAATCTTGCCTGCTTTTGTGATTCAGTTAATACAAAGGAAAATTGATTGATTGATAAATTAGACAAGGAACGTATGTATAAAATTATATTTTCCTTTTGGTACACTACCCTAATGGAAGGATATAATAATTGGAGTTGCGCTGATAGGCTTCGTTGTGTTGTTGCTGACGATTAAAATCGACGTTTCGGCTTTATTAAAAATGTTAGGGTTAATTTTGAACAATTCGCGTCAGCCCGTGGGTTTATTAATCGATTTCGGAAAGCTTTAAAGTGAAGGTAACAAAATATCTGGAAGTAATTTATATTCATCAGCGGGAAATCGAATTATTACGTACACAAATGGAGGAAACATTTTAAAGCCATTAACGTTGACTTCTTCCACTTCATCATATTCCTTGGGTTGATTGCATCTTATTGAAATAAAAAAGAAATGGATGACTTCATTTTGAAATAACTTTACTTGGACGACCACGTTATATGGTATTGAAAATTGAATTTCTAGTAAAAATAATCATCATAAAATGTATGTTGAAGATTCACATGGCTTTATCATGTCCCATACTACGGGTCAAATGAGAAAGTAAATATATACTAAAAGTAAACCTTTTTAATACATCATGCAATTAGTCTGCCTACGTGCAAAGGCGTTGTAAGCGGATAATTAAAAAATGTACGTATAACTACAGGACCGAGACAAAAAGCAGAATTGGACCATGCGGTTTTTAACATTCTGGGTGCGGCTGTGCAATAAAACGCCGTTGGAAAAACGGAGAAATCGTTTTAAGGAAATTATTATTTTTAAGAGTATTCATTTGGAAAAGTACACTTATGGAGATTAAGGTCGATTTTTTCATTCAGTCTGTGTTTTTGTCCTTTAGACGCGGGCCTTGTATTCAAATGCAAAGGGAGATCCGTCTTCGAAATTACATTTGCATAAGTTTCTATAAAATTTAATTTCCCGGGCCATTCGGACCCTTTCTACGTTTATTACATATTATACTGAAGCTTTAGAGTCCAAGTAAAATTTTGCATTGTAAATAATGACCCAGTGTTAAGTAGAATATCACTTTATTATTATTATTTCATTAAAATTTACGTTTATAATTAAAACTTGCGTTACGTAATGCCAGAGAATGAATAGTTTCAGTTGAGTAGATTCAGAAAATTGTTCATATATATCGAGTAGCGTTAATATTGGAATTGCCCCACATCAAAGTCATTGAATGTGGTGGTAATTACTAAGAGGATTATCCAAGCCTGAAGTTCGTAAAGAGGAGATGGACCTATCAACGGCCGTCATTAAAAGAGATTAACGGATCAGATAAAATATTCACTTCAACATAATGATATTAATGCAGTTCAACTATAAAATTTGTTTATTTCCGAAATGAACTATTTACAACTTGCAATTGCGTAATGGATGTTATTGGATTCCAACATAAAGTGATTTGATTAATATCCAGGCGCACAATTTCGCTAGTTTTACGCTAAATTAGCTAGTAGTTAATTAAACAATGTAATCAGCTAGGGCAAGTCAACTACCCTTTCTATATTATGCAATTCCTCTGTTTGTAATTAATATCCTTGCAAGCGTATACAGTTGGCTTACATATCTGATCAGACAATTCCTCGTAGGACTATAACATAATTTGGCATGAATTAAGTGATGGGACAGTAATGTACTCCCTTTCGAACTCAGAACTGATCGATTGTCCCCGAAGGATGTAGAGATATAGGCATACTAAATTGCAAATTGTAAACATGTTATTGATAAAAAGAAACAAAGTAGAATTCGAAGCAAACTTCAAGTCAACCTTTGGATACTCAAGCCATGTTGGGTTTGCAATAACCGCTAGAGGAAGTTTGGCTAGAAGTTAAACACAACAAATGGTATTGCGATGAAAGTTTCCTATAAAACAATGACTTTCTCGTTTAATTAATTTTTTTTATAGATATCCAATATCCAATAAAGTACACTATACTGGTAGAATTAACTTAAAGTAATACTCGGGGAGGGATTGAACGAAAAGCATGTAGTAATTAGTAATATCGGGCCTAATTATACCCCGAGAAAATAAATAATAAATATGTGTATGAAATTCTGATAGACTTTACTGACTTTCTTGTTCTGTTGCGTAGTTTTGAATTAATTTCTTTAATAAAATATGGTACGAAAAAGACAAAATATTAGTCTGGCCGATGACAACATAACTGTTTCAAAAATTGCGTCTTTATTCAAGCATGAAATTGTTGGGCGATATTCCAAGGGATTAGCCTCGTTATTCTACGATATAATAGAAATGTATAAAACCAGTGCCAAGGCTAACTCCAACATTCAACTTCCCTAAAAGTATAACGCAATACATTCGCATGGCGGAGCTTCACATAAATATACACTTCTGTTATTGCATATAAAATAATTGATCAGTTTGTCTTCCAAGACACGCCGTAAATATCCTCCTTTAACCCGAATATAAACCTCCAAATGATATTCTGCCCACGTCCCGACCTATTCCAGATACAAAGTTCTAAATTCTTTATTCTAACTTGGTTGGTAACGGGATTGCAAATTTCAAGTGAAACGATAGCGCTGGGCGCGCAAAATATAGCTGTGTTCGGCTAGTTCCAGTTGAAATTTTTAGGGATTGAAATTTACTGAAATACCGCTGCCTCGGCACTCGTTAGCAAACGTGAAATCTCAAATTGAGAGCTGAAAAATTTATGACTTTGCATATCTATTCACTCCGAAGTGAATGTAAACGACAACGTTCGCTGGATATCAAAGAGGAGTGTTATTGCAAACGGATCCTGTTGTCAGCGGTAATTTGCTGCAGCACTATCCTTTTTGGGTTTCACGAAGTGCGCATTTGGGATAGATCGATTCCGATATGGAATTTCCAAATAAGGCTTGCTTCGCCCTTTATTCATCAATTTTATTTTATGGACGAAAGATATACTTAAGTATATCCTACTACCCAACCGTTTTCTTTTTATTTATATGTCGTACGCAGTCATGTACTTCTTATGTTACTAAAGGTACAAAATTTAAAATAAAAAGGAGTAACTGTTTTCACTATGTAGTAATTAGGTGTTTATTTTGGACATGACTTATTTAACCAGTTCTAAAGAGCAAATGTCCAATTTTAAAATTTTAGTTTTGCATTAAATTTTAATTCTTAATTCGTAGACACGTTAGCACACAAACAGTTTAATAATTTAGTATATATTCAAATATGCTAAATTATTTAGACGGTTTTTATGTACAAGAAAATTGTATGTCGTTTCATATTGAAAAGACCGATGTACTGAAAATAATTTTTATAAATCTATTTGCAGGAGAAAAGCTTTAGGTAGGTAGGCATGTACTATCTAGCTATCCCATTTATCTATCGACATATCTGCTTTATTCATGCAAATATCTCCTACAATTTTCTATAACGTGCCCCATTTAATATTGATTTAAGTTAGTAAAACTATAATTATATTACAATATTTATTATTTCTTGACTCACTTTATATTATTATATTTTTTAATCTTGGGTATTTAGAGTCTTTATAAATTAACTTTTTTATTTTCAAAATATTTATTTCGACGTTTCGCCTTTATTATTAAGGCATCATCAGGATACAAAACTTATTAATAACAAAATTAAAAACTAAAAGTAAACTATAAGTACATCAAAACGGAAATAATAATAG
>JAWQRP010004109.1:0-12346 GCA_033557875.1 Quadriops clusia
ACCTGATTCTTGAACTATCAACTCGTTTTGTTGGAAAGAACCTAATAACAAATGCTCCTTGCGAGGCAATTGTAACAAAAAATTGCTGGGTTGCCACGTGCGAAATCCGATATTTCGATAACAGGTTGCATTAGAAGAGTTCCGCTTCAAGGCAGGGTCCTTTGCGGGTGAGATACGTACGTAAGGGGGGTACTGTTTACATTTGTAAAAATCAGCTGAGCTAGCTGCCACTTAAGCATACCTCCGTTTGCGGAATTGAACATCACAGACCTTTTATTATTAGGTATTAAATATAAATAATTCAGTTAATATGCAATTGTAATCATTATAAATTGTAAAATTTATGATCAAGGATAGTCCCGAAGGTTCGTTTTTCATTTCTGGTAAAGAACACCTTCATAACTTCCCCTTAATATTTTTATATCGCTCTAAATTCACTGATATTTCCAAAGTGACCATAACTCCTGGAAATATTATATTTCAACGGGCGAAAAATATGAAACTATGTTTAAAACGTCTCTTAGTTACGTCCTGGTATAACCAGCTAGTTTAGTGCGGCGCCTGCTGATGTAGGTATCGTTAGGAATCCTAAATTCATCCTAATGCTGAATCTGTGGGTACTAAAATGAAATTTTATTGTGACGCTGTGAAAGCTGAAGCTTGACTCAGCCGTACTACAGACTTGTGAATAAAGGATTTCAACTGCCGTCGACACTCCTGTCTGGAGAGATCCTTGAGCAGAACAGACAGTCCTTCAGCAGCCCGGGCTTTTATTATGCCGCGAACAGTTCACAAAATCACATTCTTACACCGAGAAGTCAATACTTGAATCGAGTGCATATTGTCGCCATTTGTCAATATACCCCTACATATCGGGATTAAGATTTTTTCGCACAAGTGTTCACTCACAAGCTCGCGTAGGCTGGAAGTAGATGCTTTCCTCTTGGCATAAAAGCTCCGTTCCGTCGCAGCATCTTTATGGCGCTTTCCGAGGTAGTTTTCAAGTTTCCTCCTAATTTAGAACTTCGCATGGTAGTCATAACTTACTCGTTAGAAATGAACAACTCCGGCCGGCTATACAGAGCACCGCAGAAGAGTATTGAGGAAGGCTTTCATAAACTGGATATGAACCTTTTAATTTATCGACTTGTATGATGTCACTTCTTATTATAGTTACAGAAGTTCAAGCCAAAACAAGTTTTCTCGGGCATGTTTTCTTGGGGAATAAAATACACAACTTTCATTTCATACAGCAAATCTAGGAAATAATGCTGAGTAGAGTAGAAGGTTTGCACAAGTAATATTGTGAGAGTATTTTTAGAAGTTTTGTTCAGTGTTACTTAATTGAGCAGTTTTATTAACAAAAATTGTTCTAAAAAGCATTTCACAATATCCACAAGCGCCGTAGTGTATACTTTCTAGTTTTGAAAGAGGTTTATAAAACGAACAAAAATAAATTAGGAAGTAAATTACGTAAAATATTCCTACTTCTATACAATAAAAAGGAAAAGTTAAATTAGCCTCGTAAGGAAATTTTTCATTTCCTGAAATTTCGTTGGTAATAATTTCGTTAGAGGGCGACATTGAAAATGTGTTAAAATATTACCTAGACGAATTACTTTCATTAAATACGAAAAACCGACTTTTAAAACTTTTCCAATTGTGACCGAAATTTATTCAGAAATACAAACGCCGCGTCGACCGCCAAGTTCACGTTATCATTTACGGTAAATTGTTTTATATAAAAACCTGCTTTCTGGCGCGGTGTAAACATTGACAAAGTTTTGACTTTGGAATTTCTAAGCAAAAGTTGAAAGACACATAAAAAAGTTTGGGCCTCCTCAGGAATAGGCATTCTTTCGTCGCGGGAAAAGGGGGCGTGCATATATCATTCCGAGAACAAATACCGAGATCTTAATTTACAGATAGATTTACGCACATACTCAAATAAAGGAGGTCCCGGGATAATAGGCTCTGATCCCGAAAATCGTTTATTGCTATCATCAATATAAGCAGGAATACGCGACGATTTTATTATATTACCACTTGCAAAATTGATGAGGGTTAAGAATGAAAAATCACTAGTCTTGTCAAACAAAAATTTATGGTTACGAAAGTTATAGTTTGATAAATAACTTACTTGCTGGTTCAGGCGCAAAGTTCTTGAGCCGTTCATCTAAAATCCAAACGTAGTTCAAATACTTTTGTACGCGTTTTTTATTCCATCGTAAATACTCCTCGATCTCATTGAAAATTCAACGACTTTTTCTTTCGGGAATATTCTAATGAAATTTCGGTGGATATCTAATGAATAATTTTCAATAGAGACAACGTTTACTAAATGAGTTTCAAGGATTTTTTTCGCAACGTTTGCTTACTAATGATAAACGTACATTTATATGACACGACATTCATTAATTACCTTGTGCAGTGCAGAGTAACTAATGGCACAATAGGTAATAGAAAAAAACCTTTCCTGTTTGTGTATTCATATCCTTATAATGGTCTTATTTTGTGGGCTTACTTTACAGCATTTAAATTAACCCGCAGGAAATGCAAGACTTTCCACTTTTATTTTCCTCGGAAATAAATAAAGCTTCCAATTATGGAAAAGCTAATGCAGTACTGTACAAAAAATCCCACCGCAAACATCAGTTCAGCTACCAATATTCTCCAAGTGCTTATATATTGCCCCGTTTGTTGGAATTGAACATCATTTCATAAGCGTAATTTGGAAAATAAGATTCCCTCAATAAAAACAACTTATCTCCCAAAATATATTTCGTTCCCTTTGTTTGTATAAATATTTGATTTTAGTTGAATTCCTATATCAGGTTAGGGGATCTCCTGGGAATCCAATTCATTCAAGGTTTTACGTGCTTTTCTTGTTGTTGGGATATAACTAAACCAAATTAAATATGTTTTTCCTTTAAACTGTGTTCGGAGTTTAAAAGTGTTTAAAAGCGTAAGATGATATTTCGGAGATTAAGTTTTAGTTTTTGACACTGCATTCGAAGATTAAGTACATTCCAATTGTGCATATTTAGTTAAAACCTAATTACAGCATGTTTCTCTCAAGACATATTTATAAAGTATTTATTTAATGTGCATGCACATTTGCTCGTGTTAGTGGAACACGACTATTTACAACTCACTTTATGGCAACTGCACTTAAATCTTCTCCGTTTGAACTTAATACTGTAAATATAAATAAAGAAATTATCAAGTAAAACGCTAGCTGCTTTTTGGGTGCATATTTGACTTTCGCTTCAGTAAATAGCGAGTGCAAACTAATGTGAGCTGCTGCATTAGAGAAACTGTGTATACCGGCGAAATATTATGAAATAACGAGTGAAAATCTCATATATGAAATATCTGCTAGCTGACAGATTGAGTCGGACTACTATAACAGTGAAATGGATTTTCAGGACTTTATAGAGGACGAGAAGTGAGTTTGGAGCATTTAAGTTCGTATTCTAATGTCAAGACCTTTGGCTCGCACAATATTCAATTCCGATCCTACAATGCATTCAGAGTTCGGTGCTGCGACACATATCAATCTCCTTTCGGGCACAACTTTGAAAATTGCAAAAATATTATGAAATAATATAAGTTGATCAATCTTCCTCGGTATTCCTTTTAGTTCTGCTGTTTCCGCTGCAGGTGTTCGTTTGTAAAAAAGAACTCTTCATGACATTTTTAAATTACTGGAAAATTCGAATATACCGTTATAAATCTTTCCTGACAGTTGCAAATTTGCACTTTTTATCAAGTAGAGTCACTAGTTTCAAAATTATTTGAATGTAACACTTTTAACTTTATGCATCATCTTAAACTCATGTACAGGGTGTCCATTTATCTTCGCATCAATCCATTGTTACGCTTAAGGTTGATGCGAGCTAAGGGTGTGTCTAAAAAGAATGGTCAACACGGTCATAAATCTTAGTGTATTGTATGTATTGGTCTATTGCTCAAAATTAGACATGTGGTCCACAGCACAGCTCCTTCGACGTCCAATAAAAAAATACTTAACAGCTTTTCTATTCACACAAACACACAGGTAGGTAACCGGCCGGTCTCGTTTCGGCAGTTGCATTGAGCGAATTTCAACCTTAAGAGCCTCCCCCTCTGATGCGAAGATAGATGGACACCCTGTATACTCTAACTACGTTCGAAGAAAGGGAGGGTTTACTAGTGTATATATAATATTATCATATGCACTAATTAACTCCAACTCCCAATCATTTCCTAATTAAATATAAATCATAATACATTTTATTGGCAATAGTCTTAGTTACTTGTCCATCAAAACGGACGTTTTTTAACAAAATTTTTAAAATATTGAATATGTTCGTGCGCTGCAAGTAAAAATTATTACATAATAATTACTTTTTGGCATCAACCACTTCAGCTGTTACTTTACCAAACTAAAAGTCCCGACAACTGCATGTTGTTTATCTCATTCAATGCACTCAATGCGAATTGGTGCACATTGCCCAGACTAAACAGAGGTTGAATCAGCGAGTCAACCGTATAAACGATATTTAAAATAAAACCATTATCAACTGCTCTTAGTCAACACGTTCATGACGCTCCTTGTATGATAGACTTCGACATTATGCAAATCCTGGGGAATGAGCGTGAGTATTCCAAATATATTTCCCCTGAAATGTGTCATATCCAAAGTTTACCACATGGTTTGAATTATAGAAACGACATAAAAAGTTTGCGCGTCATTTACACTTGTTTATTTATATATTTTATTATATATTTTATATTTCATATATGTGTTACTGATTTAATTAATTATTTTATTATAAGCTCTTAAAGATGCTCAGAATTTGGGCAAAACTTGGAAATTGAGTGAAAGCAGTAATTGAAATACCTCAATTTCCTTGTGACAGTCATCATTTACATGTTCCTATTTTAGAATATCCCTCATTGAAGTGCTCGTTACGCCTCGTCTTCATTTGCAGCACAGTGTAATAATAAAAAATACAGAATAGATTTACCGTTTTCCAACTAAGGTCGAGTTTTTAATTGCAACAGTCGTTTGCCAGCTTCCGTTATTATGTTATCAACATGCGTAATTTTATGAATGGCATACATCGAGATTTCAATTCCGATAAACCCCCTTGAAGATTACTTTACGGCAGATTACAAATGACCTCATCAAGCGGCGTTGTTCCTTTAAAAGGAGAAGAAGAGCTGGTATTTGCACATCTCCATCCCCTTTTTAACCTTAGGGTATACTCTATATACCTATAGGTGCATACCTCAGAATAGTACCTATTAAGGCTAATTGAAAATTTTCAGTTCCAGAATTGTATTGTTACTTGTAGAACATTGGCAAACATTTGCTTTGCCAAACATTTCCATTGATAAACATTTCAATTGATAAACATTTCCATTGCTAAACATTTCCATTGATAAACATTTGCCTTGGCAAATATAGTCACTTCGTATTTGACACCAGATAACCAGGACTGTCAGCTTCAAACTACTCTCGTACACGTTTATCCAATTACCCGTAGTTTCCGAATTGAGGTGTGTAATGCAAACTACAAATTAAATAATCGAAATTGGACATTATATATATATATAACTTATTACTTCAAAAACAAGCTCCATTATCCAAATCCACAAGAACAGTATAATCACAAATATTTGTTTGCATAATAAAGTGAATTATTATTATAATTACACTATCAGATACTCTACGTAAATGTTTCGTAAACATTAGCTTTAATCGCATGATGCATCTCATAATTGCCTAAGTAACGGTTGGGACAATTTCCTTGGGTCACTTGATGGCCAGTTGTTAACACCTAATTGAGAAAATCCGCATTCCACGTCATGAATCTGCTATTATATAAAGCGCAATATTGCTCATTGTTTTTCCGTTGTTGCATTTCTCAAAATAAATCTTTGTCTTGTTAAATTCCCAAAACTCCTTTATCCTTGATCATTCATTTCACCGCGCGCCTCCAACAATTGTGCAGATATAGGGCTATATACCTGTAAAACATCGAATCGATTCAAACTAAATTAAATCTAAATTAAATGCTATATAGGTAGTCACAATAGTGTCTTAAATTGGTTATGCTATTTTGCTTGTATCCAATACTAGAAGTAACATGTTAGATGATTAGATTCAAATCTGAAAATTATGCCATAAACGGTTTTATAGCCGGCTTGGCCTTGGGGCTATGAACAATGAGCGGTTACTCACCTGAACATGAAAGGTTAATATGTTTAATAGTAAAACTATAATAATTAAATTACTAGGTAGTGCGCGGACAAAAAAGATTTTACTGCTTCTAATGACACAAACCCATTAAAGTTTCCTAGGATCTTTAATTTAATGACTCTTTTATATAGGAAGTGGCGGCAGTCGCCCAAATGGAAGCAAATATTTGTGATTTCAGCTTTTGAAAGTGCTCATGGGAAATAAATGGTCATCCATTAATTACTTAAGGATGGATTTGGCCATTTAGAACTCCCCCCTCCCCCTCACGTAAGGCTTAGTCAACGTCGGCGTTGGCTTAGTACGACTCCCACGAATGGTTCCTAAGGATTCAACGGAACGCCCCTCCCCGCACACCCCATCATCCCCCACCCCCTAAAGAACCTTAAACAGACCACAGTCAGTCAATTTATTTAAAGTATTTGCATGACGAAAAATAAACATGACGCATAAAGATTGACAATCATGTGGAATGCAGATTTACGGCCAGGATTCTTATAGATCTACGGACAAAACGAGCATAACTGTACCACCGAGATGTACAAAGTAGAGATTTACAAATGAAAGAAACATGCCGTCTCATACATCTCAAAATTTGAATACGGTCATTAAGTCTTCTAAGTCGGCTTAACGCCAGAAATGCGTGAATAGAAATTTAAAAGGGCCCCAACTGAGCCCCACAGAATCGTTCGAATAGAAATATTGTCTCGGAATGACCAATTGCGCATAAAAACTCGTATTAACTCATATAGCATGATTTGTTGTTCTGATTTCAAAAAGTAATTGATGTTTGTCCAATAATAATGCATGTAATCTTGGTGTGCAGGCTCCATTGAAATCGAATCGAATGCCGGCCTTCCCTCAATAATAAATATTCACGGAGCAAGGCGAAGAGAAAAAAAGGCGAAAAGAAAAAAGGGTTAAGAGTAAAAAGGCGAAGGGAAAAAAGGCGAACAACCAGAGGATAACAACAAAACCCGACGATAATAAGAACCGCAGGTAGTCGGATGAATTTGACCATGAATGTAATTTATATCATTCTAATAATACGTTGCCGGCAAACAGCTGATGCGGGAATCCTTCGCTAGTTCCCGCGGCCCCGCCTCGTAGTGTGGCGGCGCCACCGGTTGGGTGGAAATGAATGAACGTGAGTAACAAAGTGATGCTTGCGAGAATTATGCATGGAACTAGAACGGATTAAGCGTTTTACTTTACATAACAATGGGCTGCATTTATGCTGCCGAGCTGTTAATAAAATAAGATTTTCTTCGTTTTCTACTCGAATCTGAGCCTGGACAAATTCTGTTGATAAATTTCGGAGGTGTCGTAACAAGAACCCAAATGTAATCACAAGCGAACATCAAAACGTGACAGGGTAATCTAGAAAGACTCGCCTTACATGTACATTTTTATTGCTAGATTACATATCAAATGCATTACACGGAGAACGTACATGATACCGAGTGTACACACGAATACGAATGGATACATTCAACAAAAGCATACGAACCAGCGGTACTCACACATACACACGTTTATGTGTGGTTTCATACATACACGTGACTGTATAAATGCAAACACATACGACGCTGCTGCGGCTCGGAACGTAAATGTATTTTCCTTAAAAGAGGAGAGATAATGTAAATGTACTCGAGCTAGCGAAACTAGGTCTTCAGTTTCCAGAATATGCGGCTTCGTGAAATATTTAGAGAGAAGAATTGTTTCTCGAGTAAGACGAATGCGATACTGGAATGAGGGATTTTCATTTACTGCATTGTCAACATTGTTCAGCTCAGAGGTATTTTGTTGTACTGTAAAATAATACCTTATATTTAAGTGCAGTTTACGCATAGCAATTGCAAAATTATTCAAAATTGATTTAAGTGCATTCATAAATCATTTGCATATCTCCGCACTTTTCCATACGCTATAAATTCAGCTTATTACGCAGGTTTCGTTAATTAAAAGAATTAATAGACAGTTTCAAGCCATTATGAAATGATTAGACGGCTCTTCTGCAATGGCTTTCCGGATTAACTTCATTAACTCGCCTTAAAATCGCAATAAATTCGCAAGGCTGCCTAATTAGTAAATTAAATCATGGATATAATTGTTGCTATTAATAATAATGTTATGTCCCGCACTTAAAATTATTTTAATTAAATCAAATTAGATACATAGTTGATTAAATGTAAAAAAGTCGATTAAAAAGCTGGTAGGCCGAGTTAAAGGCACACCCTCTTTAATCGACCTTTAATTAAGAGTCCCGAAATCCACTTTCCTCTCCCTTGGGGATATATAGCAACAAAAGCGAGTTAATGCTTTGACGAACTAAGCTGCTAATCTTACATTTGTAAAGGGGGCAAGTTCGTAACAGCTGTACCAACTAAAATTGTTTCTTTATTTTGCCCAATTTGATCAATGCATTTGGTAAAACTTGTCATTATTTCAACGGGTATAAACAGGGAAGGCTAATATAGCATTTGGCTCGAAATGTCGCTTTATATTCCAATAATAGCGCCAAATAGGCTGAATGCATCGCCGATTTGCGGGACTTCCATGTAGCAAAGTTAGTTATTCGTCGAGCGGAAGCAGCAATTTAAGGAGAGTAATCGAGTGGAAATAAAATATCAAGAACATACAATCAGCTTACGTTAGATATAAATCACATAAAGTAGGGTATTATCGGAACTTTCCAGTTCTATGGGGTCTTTGTGTTCAATATGAAATTTACAATAACAAATAATAAGCTCTATACAGTTCTTTTTAGCTGCGAACTGTTGTAAGGTACAATAAAGAAATTCATCACGCGTATTCTACTTTATGGATTTGGCTTTAAATAGGACCATTGCATTCATTGTTGCTTTCGAAATTACTACATAGCGCTCATTGTTCGATCTTTGCGCAAGCGGCGTTCCCATTGTGCATTGATGAACATTAATGGTTGGACTTTTAGAAGTTGGGTCTTCGGAGAACTATGTTAAAAGCATAGGCAGACTAACAAATGAATCATAATGATAAATTGAACGCCAAATAGATGCGATACACCATTCATCCTCGGGGTCGGTCTGCGGCCGACTGGCGAAGAGCTGGATGGCCTTTTGTACACAACCTAGCTGTAGGAGGGTTTACAACAATTATCTTGCACCCCTCATATATATGACTACCTGTCCATGAACTTCACCCTGCATGATGTAAATGCGGGCAGGTATGAGACTAAGCTCACACACTATTTTTCTTTTTATTGAGGGTTCTTTTTTTTTAAAGAAACAAAGAAAACCTTTCGGACTATTAGTAAACAAATGTGTAAAACTAAATTAAATCAAAACATACAGTTCATATTAGGTATCTAACTAATCTTTTAACCCTGATATATAAGTATAACAATAAAACTAAACTAAAATAAAATTATCATGTTAAAACTATATTGTGTTCTTATTTTGAACGTTTACACTCGCACTTAATGTAGAATTGTAGAAAACATAATTCATTGCAACCTTCATACTTTGCACGACAGTTATGGAAATTAAAAGCACTTTCATCGACAAATAATCGCCTGGAAATATTTACCATTGTGCTAGAAACGGACAAAAGACATTTACAATCCCTTACATTCTCTATCACCTGCTCATTAGCGAAATTTTATACGTCCTGCTGAACACATTGAAGACATTTACCGCTGGAAGTCGCTCGCACCTTGAAAACCTTCTAGCCTAAACATAACACCTATTATTGTGCCAGAAGAATTATAGATTAAGCCATGGGCACCTGTCATGAAACCTAACGCTCTTACTCAGCGGATATCTATTAATAACGAAATGCCCACTAAATCATCGAGAGATTTTGAGTGAACCCTGGTCCAAATGTACGCTGCATGCGTTATCATCGTTCCTATTTATATCGATCTCTCTTTATAAATCAATCGTTGCATACTAAATCCGGCAATTCCATATCTTCCAAGAGCCATAAATCTGGAAACTCATGTGCTAGGAAGCTTTGTTCGGGAACAGGGGAATATTTCTCCCATAAATTACGCTTTATCCAATTTTAAAAGTTTAGTCACGACTTTATCCTTTCGATGCTTTGCTTTCATGTCCGCTTTATGTTTACGTTAATTTATTAATATTTTTTCAGGCGTAACACAGTATTTCAACAAACTGTTCATTTATCTATTGATATCGAGGGAATTTTTTGTTTATTTCGATACCGATTCAAACTTGGTCCACTTACACTTCTTGCAACGATGGAGAAAATTTGTGTGATTTTTTTAGTGACAGTTGTTATAAGTGCCAACGGTGCTGAGGCGAAGAAAAAACTACGAGTACGCAAAACAATTGTCACTAAAAAATCAAACAAGCCGAATGGAATCTTTTTGAACGACTGCGAACGCCTGGGTCTGCTCAAGATTAGCAGCTCTAAGCGCTCCTGCAGTTAGAGCTGGGTACTAGTAAAACTACCGAAGAAGATTCTGACTGTTTACCTCTCGAACGACACGTTTAGTTAAGGCTCTATTCACACATACTATACATCTCAGCATTTTTGAATACAAGGACACTTCAGCGATTTTTCCTCTATCCGGGCGTTACACATTTTGCCTAATATTCAACCACTGAGAAGTATTTTTGAGCATTATCCTCGCAGAAAGTGGTCTTCTTTCTAGACGGCAAGTAAACACGTACAAATTCATTAGGCAACGTACCTACTGAAATTTACCTTCATTCACAATTATGTAGATTTTAACCTGGTCGTTCATCAATGGCTGGGACTACAAAATAATTCTGTAGGGTGTCGTAAATCTTACTGCACAGAAAACAGGTAAAGCACAGCAGTTCAATTTTTCAAAAGCGTGGTCAAAAATCAGATTTTCAAGGTTAAAATTCAAGGTAAAATAGTACATATCTATGGGAAACTCCTGGTGTTGTATTATAATTATCGGTAAAAAATACAATTCCTGACAGGGTTTTATAGTTTAAGCTGAGGGCGACCGGTTTCATCCGAACTAGGTCATCCTCAGGCCTTTGTGGTCATTTTAGCAGAGATATTTTTACTTTTATTCATTCTCAACACCTCGTGACTCTCTACATACTTAAACTGTGATATTTTATTCCAAAGATTTTAAAATTTTAAACTGTGATAGTTTAGTTATATTATATTTATTTCTTTGTTGCTTATTTATTTATTCCTATTTTGTTTCCGTCCTTTACACACACATCGAGTGTCATCTTCATCTCAAAGAGAGTTACGGTTATTATTTTACACATTTTTAAAAGTATTTTGACGATAATACTGTTTATCTCTGCTAAGGCGTGAGGGTGTCCTTGTTCGGACGAAACCGGTAGCTTATATAAAAAACCCTGTCACACGGAGAAAAATGGAATTTTAAAGTATGTTAAAATATAAATCCAATGTCAAACTACTCGTATTTTTGTTTACTTTGCATTCGTACGGTAATATTAACAACCGAATGAAGTGGAATTCAAACTCAAACTGAAATTGTTACAATTCGTACTGTTAAATTATTCGTAATTCGAAATAATAATAATGGAATTTTATTCGTACGTATCCAAGTTTACGTCAAATTTCTACCTGACCGAATGCACTTTATGATTACACGAGTGGATGCAAGAGGGATAGATCTACTAGTAGCATTCGTTCGGGTCGTATCTTGTACTCAGTTTAATGGCAAGGGCTATTATTCGGGTAGAAAAAGATTTTTTTATAGGTATCTATTGTAGAAGTGTCTCCCTGAAACTGCAAGTGTTATTAGTTACCTTGACTATTTAAAATCGTCGTATTTTTTCAATGACCAGGTGGAAATCCTGGCATTGGCTAAATTCCCAGAAGTTATGGTCCTAATCTCTGGCGTCGGTGATTTGCATCTGATGCGGAAATAGACCGACGTTAAATAAACGAGTAAAAAAAATTTTTTTTTTAAATAAAATTTTATGACAAGCTCTATGCTAGTATTCGAGTAAAAGCCCTAAAATCCACAGTCATCTTATACGACAAATACAAATTATACGTAAATAGATCTGATCTATTTCTAAAATATTGCGTGAAATTTTAACATCGTCTTATACACCGGTAGTCTTATACGCG